>CAUYQG010161473.1:0-73044 GCA_963574415.1 Tarsius wallacei | reverse complement strand
GACCTGCACTATAGATTGGGGGTGGTCTCTTTTTACACTTTTGAGATTTACCTATGGGGGGGAGCTATAATTCAAACCCTACCCGTAGGTCCTGGTATCTGGTATCTGCTGATAGGTGTGTGGATAATCTGAAGCCCTCTTCCCACTGCTTTGGAATATAGCCTTGCAGTGGAGTTGTAGGTTTGCTCCCCGAAAGTCAGAGCAGCAGTTGTGGTGGCAGTGGCGGCGGCAGCGATCTAAGTCTCAGCATATTCTGTGTGGAGGGGTGGATCACCTCAGACATAGGCTGCAGAGGCAGCTGTATTTAGACCGAGGCAGTGACAGTTCCAGGACCACAGCGGTGACGATGATGTCCGGCTGCAGCAGTGAGAGCGACGAGTGTCTAGACCACGGGCGGCTAGCCCAGCCGAGCCACTTGCCACAGGGGCAGGTCGGGTCAGGTGGAGCCGCCTACAGCGTCCTGCTGCAATGATCAGTGGTGGTGGTAGTGGTGGTGATCAGTAGCGGTGTCTTGGCCGTAGCGGTGAGCCGAGCCACTTGTGGCAGTGGCGCTGCCCCCCCCAGAAGCCAGTGGTAGCGCTGGGTCCCCAGCCGCTGGTGGTGGCGGCGATCACTGAGCTGCTTGCGGCAGTGGCGCCACCGGGTCACTGGTAGCGGCTGCAGCGGTGGTGGGCCCGGGTCGCCGGCGGCGGCGGTGGCAGCGGCACACCCCGGGGCAGCGGTGTCTGTGGCGTGGGCGCCCCCCGGATCGCTGGCGGTGGCGTCCGCGGCGGCGCACCCCGGGTCGCCGCCGCAGCAGTGGCGGTGGTGGCGGCGCGCCTCGGGTCGGCTGCATCCGCGGCGTGGGCGGGCCCCGGGTCGCCTCGGCGGCGGCGTCCGCAGCAGCATGCCCCGGGTTCCCGGGGTGGCGGCGGCGGCGCGCCTCGGGCGGTGGAGTCCGCGGCGTGGGCGGGCCCCGGGTCGCCTCGGCGGCGGCGCCCGCAGCAGCGCGGGCCCCGGGTCCCCGGGGCGGGAGCGGCGGCCGCGGCCCGCCTCGGGCTGGCGGCATCCATGGCGTGGGCGGGCCCCGGGTCGCCTCGGCGGCGGCGCCCGTGGCGGTGCGGGCCCTGGGTCCCCGGGGCGGGGGCGGCGGTGGCGGCACGCCTCGGGCCGGCGGCGTCCGCGGCATGGGCGGGCCCCGGGTCACCTCGGCGGCGGCGCACCTCGGGTCAGCGGCGTCCACGGCGCTGGTGGGCCCTCGGTCGCCTCGGCGGCGGCGCCCCGGGTCACCGGCGGCGGCCCCGGGCTGCCGGCAGAGGCAGCGGCTGCTTTTACCTCAGGCCCGCTGTGGTGTCTCTGCGGTGTCCGTGGACAAGGTCCGTGTGGGGAGCAGGCCCCCTGGGAGAGATCCGGAGTCTTTCTGTGTCCTCTTCTGCGGAGGTCTCACAGACCACGCTGCCCGGTTGCCATCTTGGCCCCCCGTCAATCAAGAATTTTTTAAACTACAGTGTAAAGCAATTCTTGATTGATTATTGTTAGTCTGTGACTTTTAAAGAAGTTGACAATGATCTAACTTGTCGGACTTATTGTTATGAAATTGTTAATAATATTACCTTTGACCCAGGTCATTGTCTTCCAACCCTGTGGGTTTTTCTACTATGTACTGTGTCTGCTATTTCTGTGCCAGGGTTGGTTTCTAAACAAAAATTGCTACAAAGTGGCAATTTAACCCAGCAATAAGTTGATGAGCATGAGTACACTTACCTACCACCTACAGAAGTATCTGGAGGTGAGAATCTTAGTTACCTGTTTGCATAAAAATCTAAAATTATGACTTGCTAGACAAGATGTCATTTACTTGGGCTTGTATTAAACCAAATATATATATAATAAACTCTGAATTAAACTAACATGAACAACTCTGTACTAGCTACCCAGTGTCTAAGAAGACCGGAAGAAAGCCACCAGGATGGGAAATAAAAATGAACGTTACCTAACACTCAGTACTACCAGATAAATTCCTCAGTTTTAAAAAAAATAATTGGAAAAATTACAACGCATATAGAGACAAATAGAATGTACATTTTCCCAGTTCTCTTAAAAAGTGCAATCATTATTATTGCAGTTCTGATACTTTTAATGATGGGAGGCCTTCCTGCCACGCTACATGCTTAGTCAGTTTCTTAGAGTCAAGGACATGCTCATAATTTGAGAAGAAAAGGGCTTGGAGCAGTCAGAGCTACAGCATTTGAACACTTTGCTAGATGTTGATACATCCAACTTTATTGATCTTTATGAGCTTCTGTGAAGAAAGAGAAAAAAGGTACTCTGTTTTTAAACATGGCTCTAGAGCAAATCTCTATTAGACAAATGTTATCTTCCTCTAGCCTTCTGTTATAGAGTCAGAGATGTCTTTCTCAGGAAGAAAACCCCAAGTGTACATAGAAAACGCTGACAGGGAGTGGTCACACTCAGAGTCCCCTGCAGGATAACAGGCAACTGACTGTCTTTCAGGTCTTCAAAGCATCTGCTTTCAGTAAAAATTTGCCAGTCTGGGTTTTCCATCCCTGGGTTAGGCTGCCTGCTGCTCCCTTATGCCATCTAAAGCCCTAAGAGTTGCAGCCAAACCTGGTAACCCACAGCTCCATACTCCCAGCTCCCAGCACCTGGCATCCCTCCAACTTGCTGCCCAGGATTTATGATCTACCGCTGCTTACCATGTTTGTTCACTCTGGAAGCTTCTAAAGAAGGGGCATTGGCTACCAAACAGAAGAAGGAAATGACAAGGAGTACAGTCGAGTAGCTACTGCATATCTGGCCCTGGCTAAGAACATTATATCACTACGTCTTTGGAGAGTCACAGCACTGTGAGGCAAATATAATCCCGGTGTTCTAGATGAGGAGGCTAATAGGAAGTTGTGTAATTTGCCAAAGGCCATGGGAATCGTATAGCAAACTGAATCAAGGCCATCTGTTTCTAAAGACCATGCTTTTTTCTCTGTCTTCCGACAGTTATTTGTATCCCAGCATCCAAAACACTCCATAATCCTCACAGAATTCAAAGTCTTCATCTCCAGTGAGTGTCATCACCAAATATCTCCGGTCTCAGAAACAATCTGATCAACTGAAGCTGAAATTACTGAAAATGAGAGAGTGAAAAAACTTGCTGGCTGAAATTTTGGCGACTTCAAGGATTCTTAGAAAATAAATTAATTTTTAAAAACTATCTATAAATCAAAGCCCTTAAAACTATTTTTATATGTCTATAAGGAGCACAAAAACCATGTATTTCAAAACATGATTTGATTCTATCTCAAATGCTTCAGTTAAAGGTGAGATGGATTCAAATATTTGGACAACATGACTCCGTGTTCAACAATAGAAGAAGAGCAGGGCAAAAGGTCATAATCTAAATTTCTGCTGTATTTGATTATAGTTTTGCTGCTTGCTCTAATCCCTCTCACTATTACTAGTGCTGGTTGCCCTGACCTTGACACCAAAGAGACACTGTCCAGGGGCGGAATACATGAGCATGTCCAAGTTAATAAGGAAATAATTTCCATTGGTTTATTTGTTAGACAGTATTTGGTGTGCAAAGGGTATATTCTATACCTAGCGTAGGTTCTAAAACAGCAGAACCTCTTTCAAATAGTAAACTGGAGTGACTTATGATAGACAAGGTAGTAAGATAGTGTAAATAAAAATAATTGCATTATAATCCAAAATAACTTTTTTAAAGGTGAAAGAAAAAGCCAGTCTATAAAATTGTTCTCATTCAGGGAGGAATGTCTACCTGCTGGCCATTTCAAAAGTGTGCCAGCCCCTACCTACCTATTATAGCCACCCAAGCCCCTCCTTGTTTCATCCTATGCATTAGGAATTCTGCAAATGAGTGTTCGTGGTTCACAGGGGTTCAATCACAGAAAACTAGTTGATCTTTGGATGCCTGCAGGCCTGCAATCTGTGCTACAAGTCTATCCCTCCTAGGGAAACAGACACACACACACAGACACAGAGGAAAAGGGGGGAAAGGGAAGGAAAGAGGAGACAAGAGGATGGAACCAATACAAGCACCTGTAAACAAGCGAACTGGACCCTTGTGGGCCACCTGGCAGACACTAAATTAAAACAATAGTGCTTTGCATCATGCACTTCTAGGACCTTAGCCACCCTAGGTCCATCAGATCCCTCCTCCACCACCCACTGCCTCCTCCCTTGACCCTCATTTTTTAAAAAACTAATTATGGTCTTTCTGAAGGATCACAAGTCAGTTTGTAGCTAAAAAGAGTAAGGTATTTTGCCTCCGAACCCGAGACATTGTTAGAAGTTGGTAATTAGTATGACTTGTTAATGGAGTTTGGCTGTGATTAGGCGGTGATTGAGTGTGAGTGTGTGGTGTGTCAGTGGGTAAGCCTGGGAGGGTGAGAGATGTTTAATGAGACACCTGTTGTTGGGGCCCACTGGGGTTTGTTGCAGCTGACTGGCACTTGGATGCAGCACGTTCTGTGATGGGGGCTGTGCTGAGCCTGGCAGGTGGTTGGCATCACAGCAGAGCCCACCGATCCCTCTAAGTCAGGGCTGGCTGCATTTCCCGAGCTGTTTCTCCATGATTGCAGTTGCATGTTCCTATGTGATCTGGGCTATCGCTGTGCTCTGAATCCCAGCAGACACGGCAGCCACTCTGCAGGGAGAAATGTCCCAGGTTCCCATGACTCCTACTCCTCATCAAACACTGGGCTGGGCATTGGGCACGCCTCCCCTCATCCAGCCTCTCCTATCCCCAGAGTAATAGATGAAGAACCTGAAGAAAGGGACTTTAAGCTTTCCAAGTTTACACAGTCGCCTCTAGGGCAATATGCACTGTACTCAGAGATGGCACCTCTCAAACTATAAAAGGATCCCTGGGGAGCGTGTTAAAAATGTAAATTCTGATGAGTAGTTGTGGTGTGGGGTGCAGGAGACTCAAAAAAGCTTCCGGTGGAACCCACCATGCTGGTGTTAGGGCCAGACCTTAAATGCAAGTCTTAAGAAAACTTCCTTGCATTGGACAGGACCCATAAAAGATATATGGTTATTGTGCATTTCAGCTTTATGATGAAGACCATATGATGCTTTTCAAGGAGGAGAGAGAGGGGAAATGCATAGTACTTTGCCTAAAAACAGAACCTGATGCTAAAGATCTTTTGGAACTCTCTGCCTAAGCAGGTGATGGAGAGCAGCACAAAAATGTGGAGGAAACCTGAAAAATCACAGGAGGCCAACAGTATATGCTCATCTGGGGATCTGGCTGTATCCGTCCACACTCACAGCTGACCCTGTTCCCACTCTCGCCTGCCAGTGCCCTGTTCACGTCCACCTGCAAACCCAACCCTTTCCAGGACCCTAGGAGAAAACCCTTTGTTCTTCCTCGACCTCGTTGCAGGCTGAATGGTGAGTCAAAACACATGCGGGAGATCACAAAGGCACCACAACACCTGGGCCAGGTTAGGTTCGGGTTAGGTCCAGGAGGAGGGGCCAGTCCTCCACCCCGACCTTCACACTGATTTGGCTTACAATTCATGCCACATTTTTTCCAACATTCAGAGGAAGCTTTTCCGAGCTTGAAAAAAGACCCATGGCCTCCAGCAAAAGCTTAGTCTAACATGGGTAAAGAGCATAAAAATACCTGAAGAACAGAATAATTCCCAATATCTATATGTTCCAACGCTAATATTAAAAACAGACAAAACTTACTTGGGTAATTCACAAAAATAACTTTTAATACGTTGCCTTAATTCTCTTCAATAATTGAGGGTAAAAAAAAATTTTGTTTCAATTATCCAGATAACCAGTTCATTTATTGGCTTCACTTGACTGAGAAAGACATGAAGTGAGGAAATATAGTCTCACATTCAGTATATTTTCCTTGTATTAGATGATCAGGGTGTTCATTTGTTTTTCTAAAGAAATAAAATATTTAACCAATTCAGGCAGTTTTATTTTAAATATGGCAAGAAATAATTATCGTATTAACCCATGATTCAATCTAATGAAAGACAAAGACTCAAAGAGTAAGTTATTTAAGTATTTTTATACTTATTCATTTCCTCTACATTTGTTAAGAAAATGTAAAGATATCAGAGTATAAGGTATTTTCGGGTTATTCACACCACCCTTTCCAATAGAAACACATGCCTGAGATCTCTAGAAGGACATGGACATTTCAGATCAGCCTCTTAATAGGGATTCAGTATAGTTTTTGGTGAATATGGGCATAAGGGACAGTTATATGCCAGAAGCTTGCAGGAGATGCAGATATGGCTTATGGAAATTTTTTTTTAACTGTTAAAATTTTCAAATCTCAAAAGGTGCTACATCTCAAGGATCCATATGAAAAAGGAATGTGCAAGATGCTTTATGGCGGAGCGAATAAACAGCAGATCTGAAGACAGATGGATTGGGGGGAGAGGCCCGGTTCTGCCAAGTCCTGGCTGTGTAGCCTTGGACCAGTGGCTTGCCTTCTTGGGGCCTCAGTTTCTTCATTCATAAGTTGGAAGCAATAACATTATCTTGAGACGTTGTTATGATAGTTGGACATAAGGTATGGAAAGTTCCTGGGGAATGGCAGACACTCGATGGAAACTACGCGGGCTTCTCTGTCTCGCTTTAGTCATGAACATTTCCCCGTGGCATGACCCTACTGGCATTTCACTGTTAAACATGCCCCACCACCAGCAGCTTGGAGTGTATCTGTTTAGCCATTTCATACCACGCAGGTAGACGGAAACAACGCCCATCAAGGAGTGATTACCTCTTGCCTGGACCATTGTCACAGCCTTCTAATGAACAAATCTCCTTGCGAACTCTCACCCCTCTGCCAACTGTCTACATGTAAGTCAAAGTGCTTCTTTTAATTTGTAAGTCAGATAAGTGCACCCTGACTTACATAACACAGAGTGACAGCTACAGTCAGTCATTCCACTCAGCCAAGGCTCCACCTGGTCCAGTGTCTTGCTGCCCCCAGGCCTCATGGCCTGGCCCTCACCCGCCGGCCCACTCTGGCCAGCCACCTTGAGCACCACATTGATCCTGAGCATAACGCATTCCTTACTCAGCCACAGTGCCTTTGTCTTCACCCTGCTTAGACTGCTATTGTTCTGGTGCTTTGCCAGGCTCACCCCCTCATCCCATCAGGTCTCTTTTCACATCAAAGAGCCCTTTGCAGACTATCCTATGTAAATTTTCAATCCTTTCAAGCTCTCTACCTTGCTTTATGTTCCCCATAGTATTAATCAAGCTAACATGAAATATTTGTCAATCTTAAACATTAATATCTTGCTCCCTCAGAAAAGGATAAAAGCTTTGTTTGGTTACATGCTGAATCCCCTGTGTCTAAAAATATCACCTGGTATACCATTAAAAAAACTTATGAATAAATGGATAAATGAATGAATGAATGATTAGGTCCTGCATGACTGTTTGTTAAATGGCTGAATGGAATTTGTTTTTTTAATAAGGTCTCTCTAAAATAAGAATAATCTCGTAAAGGGCAGGGGTTATGTCTTTCGACTACAGCATGTTCCAGTAGGAAAGTGTCAAAAAGATTCAGGCAGATTGGAAAAAATCAAAACCCAGAGTTTAAAAAAAAACACTAATCAGGGATAAAAGGAACTTGAGTCCAGGACCAGATAGCCAACCCTCACTTTGCCTACTGCCTTGCCCTGGCAGCCCCTTCTGGTGGGCCTAATGCACCCTAATGACAGCCAATGAGGGTTCAAAACATATTGGTCACATGACTATCCGAAGACAGCCTCTGTTTCTGTGAATGCCACAGGTTTCCTTACACATCCCATAAGGAAGAAGCAATGCCTCCTTTCTGACTCAGATCTGAAGAGTGAAAGTTGATCAACTTGGAATAATTCCCAGCAAAGCTGTGTGGGAGAAAAGGCCACCATGTGCTGAGCCCCTGCTGCTCCTTGGGTATTACTCAGTGGAGGGCTTTTCATGAGACGGGTATACAATGGTCCATGATCCTATTGAGGCCCTCGAGCCAGGAGAGCAACAATTCAGATATACAGGATGCTTCTGCCAGTGTTTGCCCCACATGAGTTCCATGCAGAAAAGAGCCAAGGAATGGGTTCTAAGGGAGGGAGAACTGAGCACACCCATGTCAGAGGGCAGAGCTGCAGGGAAGCCAGCCCAAGTGGAGAGAAAGCCTCCTCTCATCCCCATGGTTAGGCGCCTATGCCACCCACTGGCAGTGGTAGAAGAGTCAGGCCTCCTTGGAAATCCACTGAGCTTAATTATAGAATAAGCTCAGAGCCTGAAAACATCCACAGAGTCACCAGAGTTTAGATACAAAAAGGGAAACCCCCACCACAGGCAGGTGGGGTTAAGAAGAGGGTCAGCAGAATGTGGACAATGCAAGGGGATGAGCCATGCAAAAGAGCCCCAACCCGAAACACTTTGACCTTGACCTGCATCCTTGACCTGGAAATTCTGTCAAAACACCATTGTGCATCACTATATGTTCACTGCCTCGGATTATATTCAAATTAACCTTATTATAATAAATTGCATATCTAGTTCAAATGATCAGAGTTTGAGTTTAGTCATTCTCAACTAATTTCCTTTTCTTCCTGAAGTTCCAAGTTTTAAAAAAAAAAAACCTTCAAGCTATCCTTGTCAAGAGCTATATTGGACTGATGGATATTTGCTGGTCTATATAATCAAGATCCCAGTGCCCAGAATTAGTAGGACCAAGAACTTTCAGGATGTAGTCTTAAATAGGTATATGTCTGTCATATATATATATATATATATATAGACACACACACACACATATATATATATATGCATTATAGTACTGCACATTATACTAAGCATCACATCTAACTTAATCCAGAGTGGTAAGTATGATTCTCTCTATTTGTACAGATGTAGAAAGCTGAAGAAACAAAGTAGTTGTATTAGTTAGAGCTACAATAACAAAATACCTCAGACTGAGTGGCTTTAGCAATACAAGTTTATTTCTCATGGTTCTGAAAGGCTGAAAGTCCAAGATCCAGGTAACAGCAAAGTTGGTTTCTTCTGAACTTCATGCCTTGGTTTGAGGATGGTCACCTTGCCATGTCTTCACATGATCTTTTCTCCGTGTGTTCCAATTTCCGTTTCCTCCAAAGACGCCAATCAGATTGGACTAATGCTCACCTTAACAGCCTCATTTTAACATAATCACCTGTTTAAGGACCTTCTCTTCAAATACAGACGGATTCGGAAGTACTGAGGTTTAGGACTGCAACACACGAATTTGGGGTGGGGACTCAATTCAGCCCATAATAGTGGCCATACATTCTGGTTTTCTTGGGACACTCGGTCCAAGTTCATTGTCCTAGAGTAATTATTAAGAGCATCAATCTTTCATCCTCAAAATTGTCTCAGTGTGAATGATCAATACTAGACTCACTTTATCATGACAGCAATATTAGTAAAACATCTTAAGAACAGAAGACTAGAGGGAGTTTTAATTCTGTTCTACTTGTCAAATCTGCCTGCGCCCTCCTGCCTCTTAAAAACTTTGTAAAAATGCGTGTCCTCACCCAGGAGAATGGTGCTTTCTGGAACTTGATGGGATCTGGGTAAAAAAAAAAAAGCCCAAGAGGAGAAGTGACTTGGTAGGCACCAGGTAGTGTACGTAACCAGATTCAGTGCTACATTGCCCCTTTCCAATTTCAAAATGAAGGCTAGTTTGTTGAATGAACAAGGGCAGACGGGTCTTCTCCTTTTCCTCACTCCTCACTTTAGGTTTAGTGAATAACATTTTATTATCATTCTTTTGTTCCAGAATTACAAACAAAAGCAAATGGCTACCTCCAGGAGGACACCATAGGAGTACCTGACCATCTTGGTGGGGGTTTCAGACCAAGCTCTGCACCAAGCTTCTGGCACTGTTGTTTCTTCTCCCCTGGCAGGCTCAGCAGCATATGGCACTTCCCTCACCTCTCCAGAGTCTTCCATGTCACTTACAGCAAGAGACGCCTCTCTCCTGGGGGATTTGTGTCGGGCGCCTCGCTGGGACTGCTGCTGTATCATCTGACAGATTACAGGCCACATATTGCTGGGCTCTGCCTCTGCTGAGAGCCAGCTTAGTCATTTTACAGTTCATTCAGAAATAAGGAAAGAGGGTGCCCTGTGACTGGGAACGTGATGGATTTTGTCTGGGGAGGAAAGAAGGAGCGACTCTGCGAAAGTCTACAAATCCCATGGGTGGGCCAAACTTTGATTACTTAACCTAGTCTGCCCCAATTTATCATAATAAAATGAAAATAATATAATAGCTTCCATATAGTAAGTGCTTACCATGTGCTAGGCTTTGTGCCAGATTCTTTCAAGCCATATTTTAATCAAACCGTGCACACCCATGTGGCTTGACTCACAGGCAGTGAACGGCAAATTTGAACTCAGTTGAGCCTCTCCCGCTACAGCTTTTGCTGCCATGGTACCTCTTTCAAACTGTTTTGCAACTACTGTTAGGGCAAGCTTCCTAAAATACATATTAATGTGTCTCAGTATTAAATAGTATTAATATGACTTTTATAGAAGTCATATATACTATAGGCATAAATGAGAAAAACATGTCTCATTTTCGTCTATAGTAAAACATTCCAGGGTGCTTTCCAAAGAATCTTTCTTCCACAAAATATTAATAAATGCCCTGCCCTAACCAGTCTCCTACCAAAGGGGGCTCTGTGGCTGTTTGTGTTGGAAATGCTGGGTTGTATTGGAAATGTCAGATTCTGTACTGCAGGACTCTTCAAGCTTTAGTGTGTTCATACTAATTGTGAATCTCCACAAGGAAAAGACAGCATGCAGTGTTTCCCAGACTGAGTACCTTATGGAACCCTTTCTCTTTCTGAAGACCTAGTCACTTGGACAATATCTACCAGGAAATGCTAGCCTTTCACAGCCTCAAACTTCCATCTGAATTTCCAGGCCCTGTCTAGCCAACTTTCCCCCTTATTATTCAGCAGAAACATTTTCTCTTCCAATGGATGGTTGAAATCTGACTCAAATCCAAGTTCTCCCTCTCCCTCAGTGCTACCCTAAGACCCAGGCTAAACCTACCATTTCATGTCCTTAGCTAGCCAATACCCCCTTTCCTGCTGCCATTCAATCTAGGTGTCCAATTAGCCACTGGCCCATAATCCAATTTTGTGCAAAGCACAAATTAACACTAAACCTGCTCAGTGTTGGGTGTTTCTTTTCAATTCCAAAACAATTCAGTGCTCACTCATCTAACTTAATTAGCTAGGTTGCAAGCTCCATGTGGAGCTTGTGTTCTTTCTTTCTTTAAACCAGTAGCACTAGGCTTAAACCATGGGCCTGGGATCATGACTCCCTAGCTGGCCACAACCTTATTTTTATTCTTACCTTGTTGTAGTGCAATCAACTCATCCTAATTTGCCTGGGACTTTGCTACTTTTAGCACAGAAAGTTCCATGACCTGGGAACCCACTCAGTGCCAGACAAGCCATGACATTTTATCACCTTACCTACTTGCCCTGCCCAAGAATGGATTAAAGTTTTACATGCTCAACCTTTATCCAATACCTGAAGTGTCCTTATCCTATGGTTGGCCTTTCAAGGCCAGATCAAATACATGCTCTTCCCCTCAACAGCCATGCCCTTCTCACAGTCCTTATATACCTCTCTACTGATGAGTCTGACCAAGTCGCATGGCCTGGCATCATAGTTAATCGCCTGCTATCCCATAGTCTAGTTCTCAGTACAATTGTCTTTCCTTTGGATGATTTTTAAAGGCAGGGCCTCTAGTCATGCACATCTTTGTGCACACCCTTGCTTCCTCAGCAAACCCAGCATGGTTCCTCTTACCAAAAGTTCATCAGATGAGCAGTTGATCAGAATTTGCTGATTGATTGATTGTTTATGATCCCCAGAGTAGGCCCAATCTACAGAAGCCCAAAGCCAGGCAGGAGTACAACGGAGAATCTGAAACTAACTACAACTACTCCATTCCAGCTGAAAAATCTCAGTAAATAACATGACACTCTTCAACTAGCAGAGCACCTAGCTTCTCTGTGCAACGTCTAGGGCACTCTATAACCCATTAGTTGTGTATAAGTTTTTTTCTGGAGACAGACCCCAGGCTTTTCTGATTTATGCAGGTAGGAGTCTGCAGCAGGGCAGAATGTCTCCCAGGAATAGGAGACAGTTATCATATAACGATGCTAAGTCATTCAGAATAGTTATCATTATACACCCAGCTTGGGAAATTGCAAAGATCATATTTTTTACATGAATATAAAGTCGGAAAGGAATTTTGACAAGTCAGATTCACAAAAGTCAAAGTAGGCCACCCTGACTTGAGCTGTCAATAAGGTGTTAGGGAAGATAGTGGGAGATTAACACGCTTTCACAATGACCCAGCTGTTCTCTTGAAGGTGATAATGCACAATCAGGCACAGGATGAGGAACGAAGAGGGAGTGGAGGCGACAACCTGAGCTTTCAGGTCTGAGGATCTACAGAGCTCCTACTCATTGTTTTTTTAAACGATGCTTATTATCTTTCTAATCTCGGTAACATTGTTTTCCAACCTATATCAACTACAAAAAAGGAAGGTGTTCACTGAGTACTTTTCATACCATTTTATTACATTACGCTGACTTTTGGGAAGCTGCTATATGAAGAGAATCTCTCTAGATAATGAGAGAATCTATTTCTCTCTCTATTGATATAGTATGTATATGTATTATATACACATAATACATAGTTATTTTAATTGTTTTTTATTGTTATTTATATTATATTGATGTATTATATGTTTATCTAATTTTTATATTTACTACTTAAATATTTATATTATTTACAAGTTATGTACTTATATAGTATGTATATATTCTATATTTTTGTATGTAAATATTTACATACATATGTGAATTTTATATAATTAGCAGAGATAAATTCCCACCCAAATACTTTGTGTCATTACCCAGGAAAGTGAACAACAAATTGGGAAAAGCCATGATAATCGCTACCCATCCTGCCCACCTAAAGTCAATATTCCTCTAAGGGCACGTGTGAATTGAGCCTAGCGTCAAAATGCTCAGGGGCCTGTCCTCTCACAGGCCAGCTACCTGATGCATTAAGAGGAGGACCCGTATTTCCAGGATCCTGCTGTATTTTTAGGTCATATGAAGGCACAGTGGATACAATGTCACTTTTACAGCTTGCATGAAACTAGAACTCAGTTTGGGGCATCTACTTTCCAAATGTTTGGCAACTCTGTGCACTTCAGAATTCAGTATCAGTGTTTCTACAATTTTTAGCATCTCTATCAAAATTCATTAGTTTGAAGGCTCCATGTATCATGTGCTATCACCCTTAAAATCAGAGATATTTCCGCTCACGTATCTGTTCTCCCAGAAAGTAGAATTTCACCAATCTCTATTCCCACTAAACAACAGAAAGGATTATTCAGGCATTCTGAAAACTTGAAGAGGGTTCTCTGTGGTCTAAAACGACTTTTCTAAAGAGACAATGTGAGGCATTTTATATATACCGGGGTGCCAATAAAATGTATACACATTTTAAGAGATGTCATTTACGTATTACTTATTGAAGTTGAATTGAATTATGGTAGCATTGTGTAATGTGACATAAGTTCAAAAGATGACATTAATCAAATGAATGCTAGCATCACTATGTGACAGGCAGGACAGTCAAAGAAAATGGCAGAAGCACAGTTGTCATTTGAGGAGCACAAGACCATTCTGAAGTAGCATTTGAAATTCGAGAACATTGTGGAAGTACAATGACAATGGAGGCATGAGTATGCAACAAAACCTCCAACACACCTAACAACTGCACTTATTCATGATAAGTCTGAGCCACGTGGTACTGTGACGTACACAAGGGAAGATCCGGGAGGGCCTGCACAGCAATGAGTACCTGCCATTCAAACACTTTTGGGGAATGGTCAGTTTTTACTTCCAGCAAGATGGCGCCACACTGCACTTTCACCGGGATGTGAGAGCTTACTTTGATGAGAATTTGCCAGGACAGTGGGTAGGACATAGAAGTGTGGTTGAGTTTCCCCCACGTTCTCCTGACTTAACACCCCTTGACTTATACCTATGGGGGACCTTAACGGATGTGGTGTACCATAGAAAACTGGCTACACTGGTTGTACTTTAAATCAGCTTGTGCAGCGATACAAGTGGACACTTTGGTCAACGTTGCTCACATAGTAGCTTGCCATAATTAGAAGTATCTGGATGCTGATGGTAATCACTTTGCACACCTCCTACAATTGCAGAAGTCAAATGTGATTTGTATTTATCTTTTGTTATTGGTATATATTGAGGATTACAATTTTAATACAGCTATATATGTATACATATATAGTGACAGTTAACAAAAGATAGAAGAGATAATGAAAAATTAAAAAGAAAATTAAGCAAAAACTAGGATAAGCAACACCAGCAGTAAATGTGCGGTGGTCTATCTTCTGATTCTTCCTTAATGTTCTTCCTATAACTTTTATTACAAATGTTTTAAATGAGCACTTATTAAGTCAGATGGAAATTGCATCTTCCCTCAGGCAAGGCTAAAAACTCATTTCAACAGTTAGTTAATCATTAGCTAGTATAAATAATTCTAAAATGTGAAGTAAATAAAGGCAAATCATATGTTTTATAGCAGGAAGAAGAGTATTTAAAAATGCTCAATGAGCAAGAAGTTAGAAACATCACTGGATTCCAGCTAGTTCTGCCATGGGCTAGCTTTGTGGACATAAGCAATTCAGACCATCTCCAAAAGATTCAGTTTCCACACCAGTACATTGATGGAGTTAGACCAGATTAACCTTAAGATCCCATACAGCCATAATAGTCCATCCATCTATAAAGAAGGAAAGAAATAGATATAGATTTATCAGGATTAAATATGACATTGTTTTCTCTTATAGACATCGAGTGTTAGAGAAACTTTAGAATTAAATTTTTAATTCTATTAAATTTTTATTTTATTAAATTTATTCTATAATTTTTATATTAAAATTATATAAATTTTATTCTAATACATTTATTCTATTAAAGTTTAAGTCTATTAAACTTTTAATTTTCATTTTTTTTTATTTTTTATTTTAAACAATTGAGGGTTAAGTATACAAATGTTCACTATGCAGGTACCCTTGTTGATGAGGTGTGCCCCCCCATCCCCTCAGTTTCCCACCACTGCCAATCCCTTTCTTATAGTATTATGATAGTTGTTCAAGGTCCACTTAATTTTAACATTTACAAGAAGTAAATGTTCATGGTAGAAAAGCAGAAAATAGTGTCAAAACCCTTCCCTTAAAAACCCAAGCCCTAAAATCCAAGTACCCAGAGATAACTATTCTCCACAGAATAGTTTATGTTTCTGGCTATTTCCAGTGCAAGCATGTAAGACTACACACACACACACACACAAACACACACACACACACAAATAAAATGATACATCTCAGTTTTGTAGTCTGTCACATAGCAAGGGTAATATTAATTAGTAAAAGCTTTCTAGGAACCACCTTAGCATTATGTATTAAAAGCCATAGAAATATATGTACTCTTTAATCTAGCAACTATACCGCTAACAAGGTGATTGAATAGAATGTACAAAATATATGTAAAAGGATGTTCACTATAGCATTGTTTAGAATCAGTTAAAAAAAATAGAAACAACAAAATGTCCAAAAATCAGGGCCCTGTTAGGTAAATTAGAGAGTACATTCACATAATGGAACGCAATGCAGCCTTTAACACTGATACCTAGATGTATATTTAGGAATACGGAGAACTACATGGGACCAGTATTTGAGGTATTTCCTCTGACAACCGCAGGTAAGGGAGTTCACTGAAATGCTTTCTTTAAAAAGCCACAATAAAGCTGCCGGGATGGCACAGCCCCGATCTGGATTGCTGACAACAATCCTGGGCTCTCCATATGCTCGACAGCACCCAGAAATGGCAGGCTAACATTTCCCTCATGCTGGCACTGGTGGGCTCGCTGCAACTGTCACTATTTCGTCCTCACTCTCGGCTCCATCTCCAAAGCCGTTGCCCGCTTTTACCAAGGGTGGAGAGACACATTCTCAAGGCTAAAAAGTTAGCAACCTGCTGGGTGGCCCTCTCGCTCTCCAAACTGTCAGCAGCCTTCTTTCCTCTGGGAGTGGGCAAGGGGGTGAACCTAGCAGGAGGGGCAGAAGGCAGCGGCCGCAGGAGAGGGAGGCCAGGCGTGGGAGTGCGCAGAGACATCCAGCAGAGAAAGAAGGAGGGTCACACACAGAATAGAAACCAAAGGAGACATGGCTCAAGGCCAGAGCAGGAAGTGGGAGGTAGTACTTTAAAAATAACTGTGAGAGTATGAAGAGAAGATTTCCCTTTGACAGCGCAACCAGTGAATTAATGAAACAAACCCAAAATGAGCCAACCAGGTTCTTAACTGCTTGTACATACCTGGAAAGGAAATATTTCCTTCTTTCACTTACTCTCTTCCCTTCCTTCTCTACCATCCTTTTTGTTGTTGTTGTTCTCCTGATTCCTTGATATACTGCCCCATCTTTTTCTTTTTTTTTTTTTTTTTGCACAGTCCATTTAGCTCCAATGATTTGGCTTAGTGTTTAAAAGATGGGAACCTAGATGAGAAGGGAGCTGGCACACCTCTTCAGGGTGAAGATGTTTAAGGATGATTCACCTGTTTTGACTCTAGTCTTTGATGTGTTGATCTCTGACAGGGATGGCTGCAGACTAAGAGAGTCCAAAGGTACCATAGTGCAACTTCCTCATCCTCTACTGGCATTCCAGTTGTTTGACTTGGTTGTACTCAGCTTCTGCTGAGTCTTGTCTGGGTTTCCTTCATACCTGTATTTCTCCGGTAGCCCCTCACTAACTTTGAGTATACTCAACAGTTTGGGGCTCTCAACAATCCCTTTTCTCTCTCTGATTTAGAGTAGCACTCAATGGTCATTTTAACTCACCCATCTCCTTTTCTAAGATTAAGCTTCCTTTTCTTCAACATCTCTATATTTCCCACTTCCATACTTTCCTGTGTCACAATTAACAATTAATTAATTGAATTTCTAATTAGTGGGCACAGTTTGAGATGCAACAAAAAAATAAAATGTCTGCCCCCCATCCTTCTTGACTGCCTAGAGGTGCCTGCCACCCCGCCATCATGCACTTTTCTGTACCCAGTTACCATGTTGCTATTGGTAGATACAGTTGTTGCCGGCCTGGTGTTTTCATGTTGTCCCCTGGCTTCCAAGAATCCTAGTTTCCTAACTAGAGGTGAATATATGTAGCAAGAAAGGAGTGCAGTACCAAATTAATGAAGAATGCAGACCACTACCTTTCCCAACTGAAGAGGGGCCCAATGTGTCAACATCACCATTCCAAGGTGGAAAAAGAGACTTTGGTTAACTGAGGACCTACTATATGCCAACGACTGTGCTAAATGTTTCATGCTCACCAGGAAACAGTATCTGGACAGGTACAGAAGACACAATCCTTATTGAAGGACATAACATGGATTTAATATACTCAATGAGCAGCCATTTTAACATTACCTAAATCTCACATTTTGCTAGCAGTTCACTTAACTTACTCTCTAATCACTAGCCAAGGACAGAACCAGTGTCTCAGAGGTAGCCACTGATAGTTGCTTTACAAACCCCTCCCCGGCTTGTTACTAATTAGCTTTTCTATTTCAAGTAGTTGCCTCCAACCATAAGACCCGTTAACCTAATTAGCCCTTTGTGACCTTCATGACATAAACAGCCTCCACAGTCACATGGCTGCAATCATGTGACTAACCCACCCATCTGCCTGCTGTCCATCATCACCTGACATCGGTACCTGTGCTTACCTGCCCCTCCATGATGACATGGAGCAGATCACCACCCAATCACCTTAATGACCTGCCCCCATCAAAGGGAAAGATTAAAAGGACTCAACCATGAGCAGCCAGCGGTCATTGCCTTACTAGACTCTAGTGTGGCCATGCATTCTTTGAGCTATGGCTGCTGCCATGTTTTTTGGCTTTGGCCTCCTCCCACACCTTGGGGAGGTGAATCTCCCCTTTCTCTCTCCCTCTAATTTATTTTCTAGATAAACTATATTTTCTGATCTAACTTCTGTGCAATTATTTGCATCTTTCTTGTGCACCACATCACACACCAGACACCCACACCCCCAGTGGGCCTGACCTAACATTCTGGAGGCCCCTCCAGGAGTGTGACCTAACACTTGTCCTCAGACTCTTCTCTTCGTGTATAGACAAAGCACTTACATGATAATGAGCTTGTGCCCCCTTCCAAAGAGCATCTGTAAGAGTAAGCCAAAACAAAGTAGATACTAGAAAATTACAAACTTATGATAATACATATAATTTCTATTATTAAGTGTTTACCATGGGCCAAGTTTTGTGTTTGTCCCTTTAAAACTCCAGGCTTCAAATACTCCGAATATTATTCCACAGATAATGAACTGTGAGACTTAGGATGATCTCATGCACAGTAGAATTGGGTCATGTTATTAGCATCATTACCTTGAATAAAGAAGGTAAGTCAAAGGATTTTTAAAATTGGTGATCCATTGGCAGATATGGTGCCTAATTAATTGCCCAAGTTACCAATTCTTATTTTATAAACCTTCTGGATGACATAAAGTTTATTAAAACCAAACAATAATTAGTTTTATTCATTTAAATGTTCCTAATTCTGGCACATAATCAATATTAAATAATATTTGCATATAGTTGATATTTTAAGAGACTGATAATAACACGAGTTATTACTAGCATTAGTTGTGATAACATAATTTTTTACCATTGAACTAAGCACATGCTATAAATCATCTCTTTTATCACTCCTAGTAACCTATATGAGAGGTTCTATTGTCAGTCACACTTTACAGCTGAGGAAACTGAGGCATACAAAGGTGAAGTCATCTGTGCATGCTTTCACATCTGACAAGTGCAAAGATAGGACTGGAGCTCAAGTCTATTTGATTCTAAAGTCACAGTATCCTAAGCCCATGACCACACCAAATAGTTTCTGTTACTATTTTTAATTATGGAGAAATTACAATGATAACAAAAACCCTCTAGGGGCTTTTTTCATTATAATTTATAGTTAAATTCTAGTTGAAAATCAGCTGTGTCCAATTTTTTAGTATTTCCGATAATCAACAAGCCAGTTAACTGCTCTGTTTCCAGAGGGTTTCTCTATGGGAACATTCATCCCTATCAAAATGCTTTTTTTTTTTTTTTTTTTGGCCACCGAAGCCTCGACCTGCTGGGCTCCGGCGATCCTTCCACCTCAGCCTTCCAAGTAGCTGGAACAACAGGCGCACGCTACCACACCCGGCTGATTTTTTGATTTATTGTAGAGATGAGGTCTCGCCAAGTTGCCCAGGTGGGTCTCAAACCCGCGGGCTCAGGCAATCCACTCACCTCAGCCTCCCAAAGGCACAGGATTACAGGCTGAGCCACCGAGCCTGGCCAAAATGCTTTCTTAACTTGAAAAATGCTAGCATGGCTTTAAACACGAAAGCTGACTTTAAAAGGAGGGGAGGAGGTTGCATCTTTTACAAACAGTCCTTTGTTGCAGTTCTGACTCCTGTGAAAGACAAAATTATTTTCTTGCCCTTGTCACAAGTCGCATGCCTCCTCTGGGGACTTACATCAGAGACTTTGCTACCAACAGGTGGCAGGGCCCTGGCAGATGCCTGCCCTTGGTGCAGCCTTAAGGAGCGCCATGGAAACCAGATCTGACAGGCTTTTAGGGAGCCTCCTCCACCGCCTCAGGACATCACAGGCCGAAGGAGACATTTCAACAGAGTTGGATGCTGTGCCTCTCTTAGAATGCAAATCTCTCTGTTTTGCCTCTGGGTTTTGCAACTCCATCGGAAGCCACTTGCCAATGAATTGGGTTGTTGGGTTGTTGCCCTCCTGCTTCCGGGAGTTGAGAAATGCTTCAAATGATGAAAATGTTTTAAGATTTCCCCAAGTTTACCTCTCAAAATGGCCCTATTTTCTGCCCTCAGGTCAGACTCTTTCAAGACTACCTTCCCCTTCTATCCTGTGGGATTTCACTGTGCATTGATGATACCTTCCAACTTCCTGAGTGTTAGAAATGGAGGCTATTGCATACCAGGTGCAATAACTTCAACATCAGAAAACTGCATGGGGACAAATGGGATCCTAAGAATTTACTGAAAGAATTTTTTTGCAAAGTATTTACATACACAAGAAGAATATAAATTTTTTCCCAGTAAATTTCTTACCATTAAAAATGTTGGAGCACAGGGTTATAACCATCCCCAAGGAATATTTTTCTTGTTTGCTCTTTTTGTTTTTTTTTGGGGGGGGGTGAGCTTGTTTTCTTTCTTTCTTTTTTGCTTAAATAGACTTTTAAACCCCCAAACCTGTATGATTCCAAAGGGGGATTGTTATTTAATTGATGCTGGTGAAGGCTGAGGAAAATCTTCCCAGGCAAATACAGGCTAGAATTATGATACAAAAAATGAAAGTGTTCCCTCTTAGCCTCTGCTACACTAAAGACAAATATATAATTTATCAAAATGGCCCAGATTCAAGCAAAGGCTACCTGTAGCTAAATCCACATATATATGAAATTGAAAACTGAAGCAAATTAGCCTTGAGTCAAAATAAAAACTTTGTTTACACCAAACACAAAGAGATCTTTGAAACAAACTTTATTTCAGTTTCAAATTTAGTAACATACAATTTTCTCCTTCACAGATATAAATGCTTCTCAAAAATTCAAAACCAATTATGTTTTCTGGACATTCGTGCCCCTCTTTCAATAAACAAATCACCTTCTCCATTCCCATATGCTTCAACTCATTCATATTGACCTTGGCAAGTCACTTTGCTTGGAAATTTTCACTGCATTCCCACTGAGATCCCCACCTCTAAGTAATTATCACTTTGCACAGGCTGGGTTAGAAAGTCAAGGCATTTTTACCCCCTGTGGTAGCTCCTCTGTGTGTCATGGAACACTCATGATTTTCTACTTGTAATTCATTATTTGTATATGCGTATATATCTTGCCATCTAAACTACAAGCTTCATGAGAGCAGGAAACATTTCTTTACCTGCAAGGATTGTATTCTATTTATGTATAGTCCTCTCAGCAATTTTCATACAGTAGTTAACAAATATAAGTTGAAGAACCCAGAAACTGTTCTTCTAAGAATTTGTACTACAGACATATTGGCACAAGCACATAGACATAGACAGATACTCTCATGGTACATTGTTTTCAACAATGAAAATTGAAATTACTTGCTGCATAAATGCCCATCAATGGAAAAATGGTGAAATAAACATGCAGATCCTGAAAACTATGGATTACTATACATATAAAAATATATAATACATATACACTTGCACCTGATAACAAAAGGACATTAGATAAATAAGATATGGAGAAGAGTCTACGCTATTATTAAGTGAAAAAAATTGAAAGGGAAAGTTTCAGAAAAATATTTGTAATAAACTCTCATTCTTTAACAAGTACATATATTTATATACTCTATTATGTACTACACCATGCATTTTTTCCCATACATAGACAGTGTCTGTAAGGGTATACAGAATGTTCTCATGAGCGAATGTCTTTGTGAAGAGAGATGCAGTGAAGGGAATTTTATACTTTTATATATGTATTTCTATGCTGCTGATATTCTTTATACCGAGTATGTATATCTTTACAATGAAAAGTTAAGGAAGACAAATATTTTCTAAATGAATGAACAAATGATGCTTGAATGAATGAAGCCTACATAATTAAACTGTTAATTAAGTGTACCTACTCTGGTTATAATTCTATATACCTACTCTGAGGATATGCTATACTCTACTAGGGATAGACCCATTTCAGGACAACAAAGGTATTTGCTGAAAGGACACACAGCAGCATGCAAATTACCCTGTCCTAGGAGCCAGTAGAATAAATTCCTGGATCATTGACTACTTCCTGAGCTGTATGATGATATACTTCCCTATTCCTTACTTTGCTGTTATAAAGTGAGTTTGGGTGAACTAAAACATTTTCAAAGTCCCTTTGAATTCTAAATTTCTCACTCCCCCATTTTTTTTTTTTTTTTTTGAGAGAGAAAAAGAGAGCGAGAAAAATTATAAGGGTCATCAAATGGCCAAAGCATTAAAGACATTGGTTGCAATACTATTAGAAGACAGGCAGTAACAGAATCTGACAATGAAAAAAAAGGGAGCACTTAGAAGGTTAATGTTCATTCTATGCTTTGCTTCATGATATAAATTTAGGCTTTCATCTGCATTCAACCCTACATAACATCCTATAAGACAAGGAAACACTGTTTACAGCATGGCATTTCAAATATCCATATGATGGTCCATTTGGAATAGATTACAACACCGCTTTCTGTCATCAAGCATCCTCCAACCCATATTGTATCCATATGTAGCCAGAGACCATTTGTTGGTCCAGTTTTCTTTTATTAGGTTAAAAAGGAAAAACAGGGCAACCGCTTAACATAGAAATCTTTCTTAATATTCTTTTATTCTAACTTTTCTAGATTGAAAACTAAATAAATTGCATAATGATTTATCAGTCATCAATTTAACAAGTAATACCCATTAAAAATAATACAACAGAAATGAACCTGAATCTCTTTAAAATGAAAGGTAACCTCCTGTCTCAGAAACCATATTGATCCATGTATTTTATTCCAAATATGTTGCAGATATAAGACCAAGGGGGTCACTCAGATTTAGTCTAATGAGAAGAGCTTCTTTTTTAGTTTTCAACCTTGGTTTAAAAAATAATAATAAATAACTGCTTTGAATCATGACATCCTATTAAATGAAAAAGGAACCAAGGGTTTTCACTGTCTCGGGTACTATAATATACAACTCTTTTTGTGGTTTCTGACAGAGAATCCTAATTAGGCCTTAGAAAGGACAAGTTCATTTTTTAGCCAACTTTGAAAGATGATCTCCCCCACCTAATTCTACTTGAAAATCAATAAATATAGTTTTACCTTTAGTAGTTCCCAGAATGATATCTACAATGTGCCATCTCCCACTTACTTGCATCTAGTTTTCATTACCCAAAATGTCTTTGTTCCTCTTTAAGAGCTACAAAGAAAGACCTGGTCATACTACACTGAGAACACTGGTAAGTAAGACATTCCAGAGTGGGAGCATTACAGAAGGGATCGACCCCTTGGTGCTGGGAAGCCTGAGGATTTCAGCTCCAACTTTTAGAGACTGATAGAACCAGGGCAGCAAAAGGAGGATCATGTGAACTCTTCTTTGGTAAGCACTCGCCTTCCACAAACTCTTCCCTATTCTACCACCATGCTGCACCCCCAGGTGCTTTTCTACCTCCCCGACTGACCAAAAGCCCTACTTTCCCTGCTGCTGAAATTCATACTGGACCAGTCCCTGCTGCCAAAACTTATACTGGACCAGTCATCCTCACTTTAGCAGTGTGTAGCAATGGAATATTTTCAAGTCCTATCCAAACTTATCTAACCTGTGTAAATCCTACTAATCTGTAGCACTAAAAGCGCTAACCTCTTAAAGCAAGAACTAAAGCGTATGCTTTGAACAGCAGAAGCTCCCAAGACTAAAAATCATAGATCCAAGACAGCTGTCCCCAACTCCCATCTGTGACAGGCCCTACTAATCAACCCTTGCACTTGTTCCCTCCGAGCCCAGACACAATGTTACAGTCCTCAGGACTGGATTCCACGCAGCCACTTCCAGTGGATCAAAGTTGGCCTGAAAGTTGGAAGCTACTTGCTGCTGTTGCCTTACCCTGTAAAAGTAAAAATTGCAATTGCTAGAAGCATGGATGCTGCCAAAGAAAGTGAGCAAAGCGGACACCTCATCATAGGAAAGATAGATCCCTCAGCAACCTTACTTTGACACCCTACCACCTACCTATGGAGCTAACTATGCCTCCAACATACCCTTTCCAATTCAGGACTGCAAGGACAAAGTGGCCATTGTCCATCTGCAATATGCTCTCTGATGACAATGCCAGCATCTTTCATCTTTGACTATTTGATGGTTTAAGGATTTATATCTTTAAGGTATTAAACTAAATATTTTTTATAAATGTAAAAGCAATGAACAAACAAAATAAATTGCTATTGTCTTGAATGCCATACTCATACAACTTTCTTTTCACCAACATTTGGGGTTGCATGAAGTGTTTCTCAATAACATAAAATTGCCCATTAAAAACTCTATTAAGCAAATTTTATTAGTCAGGTTGAATGTGGAGAACGCTTTTGGGCTTTGCATAATCCCACTTGATCTCCAGATCATTGTATTGAATTTACACATTTGTTTCACATGTACCATGAACATGCTGTATACAAAGCAGCCATCTGAATCAATGACACATGTCAAACCTGCTAACTAACTATGGGTAAGCAAGTCAATTGTTTAGCATTAACATAGATGCATTATTTCTTTTTCATGGTTTGGATTATGACTTTTCTCCCTGTCTCTGCACTCCCACCTATAAAGATCCATTAATAAAGGAATCAAATTATCAGGGTATTTAAGTTTAGATGTCTTCTGAAAATCTGGTAGATAAACTAGAATTCCCTCATGTATATTCACACTGTCTCTGTCCCTCCTTGTGATTTCAACACGTTTTTCCAAATTGTTTGGAATTCTCCTCCTCTAGATGTCCCAGGTTAGTCCTAACTTTATCTTACATGAAAACTGCCTCAAATACTAAATAATCCTTATTAATAACAAGGTTTGATCCATTCTGTCAACTAGTACATGAATTTACACAATAAAAAATATAAGCCTGACTGTGCACTACACAGCTGATGAGACCCTGTTCAAGATCAAACCATCTGCAGGTCTGACATCTGCAATAAACTGAGTTCACTTGCCAGGTAATCAAACATCAATTAATTTTTCTATTAACTGAATTTAATACCACAGGAATAAAGTAATCAGACTTAGCAAATAATTTGGGAATATTAGGATCCCAGGGATCTAGTAATAGAAGCTGTGTTTTCTCTATTCCTGGTGCTGCTTTTCCTTACTAGGAAATCATAACACAATAAAATCTCAAGTTCAGTGTTTTATTTCATTCGCTGTAATTTTGACTCTAATCTCTATGAAGCATTTCAGACCATTTGGCCTTAGTGACTGACTTGAGATTAAGTTTCTAGACAATAAGGAATTGGATTTTTTTCATACCAGGGATAATAGAAGGGGGAACCCCCCACAAACACGGAAAGTATTTATAAAAAATTGTGTATCTATTGTTACATGTTTAAACTCCAGTCGCCAGGCTTGGTGGCTCAGCCTGTAATCCCGCGCCTTGGGAGACTGAGGTGAATGGATTGCCTGAGCCCGCGGGTTCGAGACCCGCCTGGGCAACTTGGTGAGACTCTACAAAAAAAATTAGCTGGGCGTGGTAACGCGTGCCTGTAGTTCCAGCTACTTGGAAGGCTGAGGTGGAAGGATCGCCAGAGCCCAGCAGGTCGAGGCTGCGGTGGCCGGGAGTGGCCACTGCACTCCAGTCTGGGGGACAGAGCGAGACTCCAACTAAAAAAATATATGAAAATAAACAAATAAATAAAATAAAATAAAATAAATCACTAAATAACCTACCTTGTTTAAATATAGCTCTGTTAACATTTTAAAGTATATATTTTCATTGTTCTCTCTACAGACAAAATTTACAAAACTAGGATTGAACTGGGCATAATAATTTGTAAACTGTTCTGTCAACCAAAAATAAGCCAACAATCATGAACATTCTCTGCTTGATCATTTAGCAATTTTAACTGCCATCACTTTTTTTTTTTTTAATGGAGAAAGCAGGATTTATTGAGAGGACAGAAAAACTCCCTCAGTGGGAGGGGATCTGAGGGGGTTGCCCTACTGCCTCATTTTAATGACTATATTATTTTGATGACTACACATATTGAGGGCTTCTATAATATAGTCAGCATTCTGTTCATTTGGGATCTTCATGATGCTTCTTATTTTTTATTATGATAAAAAATATTGCACTGAACATTCTTACGGGTAACTCTTAACACACAGCTCCAAACCTCTAGATTCTCAGGGGAAAAAAAAGATGCAAACAGTTTGATATTGAGAATTGACCAAGAGGCAAGAGGATAGAATGGGAAGACCTGCCCCATCATCACTTCTTATGTCCCTAACCTCTCACTTCTCTTGCTGGGCCTCAGTTCCCTCAGGAGACAAAGGAGAAAGTCCCTCCAAGGATACAGCAGCAACAACGTTTTGCAATTCTGCCAACCTGCTCCTGCTCTTCAAGAGATTATGATGGCTGGTAACTCAAGTGGCTTCTCCCCGATGGGGTAGGCAGAGTCCTTCAACCTAGGATGCTTGGATATCATAGAAGGGGTGGGACAGTGGCTGCTCTTGTGCTGCCTGGTTTTCACTGAGAGGCTGATGAAGACATCACAAAGCTCTCAGAAGCCCGTTTCTGGGCCTCTTTAAACTTCAAAGGGTGCCAGGGTACAGCCTATCCACAAGCCTGGGGCAGTGTAACTCACTCTCTAGAAGAGGCGGACTGATTGTTGCAGGTTTAATTCCTGCTGTATAAACAAATCTCTCTCTCTGTGCGACCCATATTTTTATGTTGTTACCTATCAAGTTCAGACATTTGAGTCAAGTCATAAAATTTATGTGAAACACAAAGCTGCCCAGGCGGAAATGCGCTCTTCTTTAGTGATAGTTTAGTGATAGGAAAACATGCACATTTAAAAGTTGGACCGGAGGAAGATGCAGGCAGATGTCCTGGGGCTTGTATAATTCAGGGTGCCCTTTAAGAAAGAGAATAGGAAGTTATGAGCATAATATTAGTTGCGGAGCCCTGAAAGGGGCCTTGGCCAAGAGGACACTGAAGCTCAGGTTTGCTCCAAGACTCCCTGGGGCCTTGGTCAACCCCATATGCTGTCATCACTCCGAGAGTTTCTGATTCAAAGACAACTATGAATTTTCATTTCTAGCAAGTTCCTGGTAGATTCAGAAGCTGCTAGTCCACAGTGAGAGCATCCACACTTTGAGAACCACTGATTTATACGTGGTAGGAGTCTCCTTAAGAAAAATACAAACTCTTTTTCACATGTTACTTAATATCCCACATTTCACAGGATATTAAGATAAAAACACTGAATAGCATGACAGCCCCTCCCAGGCCCATGGAAGAGCTCCCAGAAAGTGAGGGAAACTGAGGCTTAAGCTTCACTTGTTTTGCAATTGGGAAAAACTACTTCACTATCTGTAGAACATCCAAAGGTTGCAATTCTGTCGAAAAAGAGATCATTGGGTCAACTCCCCTCAAAACAAAACACTTCCCCTTGCTTAGAATACCAGACACTGGTTGTCTTTTATTACCACCAGGAAAGACAGGTCAGTGTGTGCAAGCTTTCAATGTAGAACTAGATTAAGAAATTAAAATACTGCCCTTACCATGTACTGTGTGACGATGGTCAAGTTACTAACCTCCCTGGGAAGCAGTTTCCCATTTGGAAAATGGAGATGAGAATGGTACCTCTTTCACATAGTTAGGAGGATTCAGCACCCACTAATGACTGGTGGCAGCAGCAGTAGCAGCATAATATGGCTTGTGGCATTGGTTCTGGAGGCAGACAGCGTGAGTTCAGATCCTGGCTCCAGCACGTCATAGCAGGACAACCATAGGATAGTGAAATAATCTCCCTGAGCCTTTATCTCTTGGTCTATGAAACAGAATAATAATGATAGCATGGATCTACTTCAAAGTTTCTTCAAGGATCAAATGACACAGAGCAACACACATGCCCAGTGCCTAGCGCACAGGAAGTCTCCATAGACATCAGCTGCTGCTAACATTGTTACTGTTGTTTTCTCATTCAATGATCTTATGTTAATCCTTACTGGCTCAGGAAACACAGAAGTCCCCTGGCCCTTCCATATGGTAGAAAGTCCATTTCTTTTGAATTGAAAACCAAACTAAATTGAATGCCTTGTCTCATCAACATTGATCATCAAAATGTACCATTCATGTAGGCATAAGTTGGTAAAAGTAACTCTATGAGAATCAAGGTGCATTTGGTCTGGAGGGAGGATGTAGGAGCCGGTTTCCTAGGTGTAAAGCAAATTTCCCCTTTAAGCTGAACAGTTGATTGGTCTACTCACACCTATGGAGAGCTTGGTGATTTTATCAATTTTTTGTGTGGTTGACCTTGAATATATAGACATTAAAATTAGCAGGGGTGGGAGGAAGGGGCAGTTCTGGGGACTGCTGTCATTTCATCATCCACCAGCAAAATGACTATGATTGCCATTGGGTTTGTTGGGGGGCATCGGTTAAGGGGGCTCACCTACAAGGCATAATGGTTGACAGATAGTGCAGAACCCTGGCCAAAAACCCTAGAACCAGCAGTAGAGACCACCCCCAGAATTAAAAAAAAAAAAGATGCTAACTCTACCCCATCCCCTGTCCTCTTTCCTGCCTAATCTCCTCAAGGAGTAGCTAGTGAGAGAGTAAAACAAATCCTCAGCGAACCAGAGGCTCAATTTAAATTAAATTGTGGTTGTATTCCACAAACAAATGCCAGAAAATATCTTTTATGCAGAAAAACAGTAAAAATATGATGACTCTCTAACGTTTCCAAAATACTAATTCATTCATTCTAAAGCATTATTAATGAACCATAAATAATTCCAACACCAGGATAGGAAGTAAAGTATTTAATTCAACATTTTGATGAACATGCCAGCTGCAAATGCCTGAAAGACTCGTGTCCCCTACAGCACAAGGCATACAGTATGGTCCAATTGAAATACACTGATTACAGGCTTCTGGTACCACAGATCAGAACTATCTAGTCTGCTGATATCATGTTCCCAAAGGATGATGTGATACCCTGTCAGGTGTCTTCTATATGAGCATGTCCTATCTTCACAAGGAGATGACCATGAGTACCTCCAAGAGAGCAGCCATGTAGTGAGTGACCAGCAGGGGCACTGAAGGCACCTGGCGCAGGGCCTGGTCTTTGCTACTGCAGATGGTCATCAACAACCTCCAAATGGTAACCATAGTTTATTGTTTCTCATTTTCCTGTAAACCATGCTCACCCTCTGTAGGCAAAGTGTCATAGGGAGCCTGCTTTCTGTTGAGAGTTTCCTGGAAGGGATCCCAAAGAGTAGACATTAAATTCGGTCCTTAAAACATGACTGGAATTAGGGCGGTGGTGGTGGTGGTGGTGAATGGGAGAAAGAATGTTTCAAGTAGAGTCAACACTATGAACAAAAAGTATCGAGGCACAGAAAGGCAAATCAGGGTACACAGCCAGAAGAATTGAAAACAGGGGCTCAAACAGATATTTGTACACTCATGTTCATAGCAGCATTATTCACAACAGTCAAAAGGTAGTCAAACCCCAAATGTTGGGAGTGTCAAAAAATGTATACATATTTTAAGAGATGCTATCTATGTATTACTTTTTGAAGTTGAATTGAATTATGATAGCAATGTGTAATATGACATTAGCTCAAAAGATGGCGTTAATCAAGTGAATGCTAGCATCACTGTGCAATGGGCGGTACTGTCAAAGAAAATGGCAGAAGCACGATTATCATTCAAGGAGTGCAAGACCATTTTGAAGTGGTATTTAAAATTCAAGACCATTGTGAAAGAAAAATGACAATGGAGGCGTGATTATGCAACAGAACCTCCAATACACCTAACAATTGCAAGTATCCGTGATAAGTTTGAGATGGATGGTACTATGTGTGATGTACACAAGGGAAGATCCAGGAGGCCATGCACAGCAGCAAGTCCTGCAGTGGTTGACAGTTATCAGAAGTATCTGAACGCTGATGGGAACCACTTTAAGCACCTCTTGTAATTGGAGGAATCAAATGTGACAAGTATTCATCTTTTGTTATTGGTATATATTGAGTATTGCGATTTTAATACAGTTTTTTCCTTTCTTAAAATGTGTACACATTATTTGGCATTTTTTGAATATTAGTCACCCTTAGAAAGGAAGGAAATTCTGACAGACTACAACATAGATGAACCTTGAAGACAATATGCTAAATGAAATAAGCCAGTCACAAAAAGTCAAATACTGCATGATTCCACTTAAAGGAAGTACATAGGCTGGGAGGAGGGAAGACTGAAGAGTTATTGTTTAGTAGATACAGAGTTTCAGTTTTGAGAGATGAAGAGACCTGGAGATGCATGGTAGTCATGATTGCACAACTACCTGTATGTACTTAATGTCACTGAGCTGTGCACTTAAAAATGGTTAAGATGGCAAATTTTTTATCACATGCATTTTACCACAATTTAAAAAATCTTAAAGGAAAAAAAATCAAAACCACTACAACTATACCCTAGGTTAAAACATTAGTTTCTAATGACTTGGACACCTTCACTCTCAAAAATATTATGCATTTGCACTTTATGCAAATGTATAATGTGCAAATTTGAGACAGACACCATTAAAATATAAATAAAATGTCACAATATAGAAAAAATATAAATGTGACTCTTCCCCTTAAGTTTTTTACGTAACCAAGAATCATACAATACTAAGTATCAAAGGCCAAGTAAATTGTAAACTGTGTTTAAGATAAGATACTTGACAACTTTAACTAACAAACAAAAATTCCCATCATCCTTGTCAGTGACTTTGGAACTGTCCAGTACGTGATTTTAGTGAATATTGAGTTATTATTTAAATATACTCTCATAAATTTAAATTTTTCCCATGTTATATTTCTAAAGCGTAAGATCTTCTCTGACAGTACCAGCACTAATCCTAAAAAAATACAACTAAAAAGAAATCACTTTGGAGCAGAAATTAGAAGTGACGCTATCTTTAAGAGCAAGTCAATCTTTTATAAATGACCTGCCTATCTCTATTGGCTAAAAGGCATATTAAAATTGCTTGTAAATGCCCTATCGTCTCTCATTTGTGTGGTCTGAGGACACATCCCCATGGCTCTAAATTATTCTGGAAATATGTGAGTCCATATAAATGCATTCTTCACATGAAATGCAAATGCTTTGTATTATGGAAGTTCAGTTTTCTTTCAGAAATCTTGACTGTCAGCAAATGTCTAGAGTCTGCTGATCTGAAGCCCCCTTTGCTGCCCCATGACTGCAATAATCCCATTTCCATGCTCTGCACTTTCAGAGTTGGCTCCCAGGCACTGAGTCCATTTGCTCAAAGCTGTCCATGCACATGGGAAACAGACCTGATGGGGGGTGGGGGGGGTCACAGGCCAGTGCATGAACGACCCAGCTCCTAAACACCCGGGTCTGGGAAGCCTTTTCCTGATGGCTGGAAGCCGCCTCCCAAAGGGTAGGAAGCTGTCTCACCTCCTACACAGATTTTTATGGCCTAAAGCCGGTCTTGAAAAATTGTCATAGCAAGACTTCAGATCACTGGAAGCTATGAAAAGTGTCAAAATAATTCAATAATTGTCCCACTGAAGAATGGAAGAACTTGACCGCATAGGCATGTATAGTCCTAACTGAAGATGAGAGCCTGAGGAGATATGTGGATAAGAGACAGAATATCCCAGGATGCACATGTTTGTCAAATAATGAGAAGAAAATTGAAGACTGAGAAAATATTACCAAACATACAGGAGCCACATAGAACATTGAGCCTTTTATCAAATACACGTTTTTGTTCTTCAAACCTTTCCAGCAGGGACACGCAGTCTGTCTTTAAGCCTAGGCCAAGGTCAATCTGGGAAGAAGAAGCTGTGAGTAACAGAAGGAAGTTCCCTGTCACTCTTTTAAAACCTGAAAAGAGGCCAACTGAGAGGTGACAGAGGAAACATCTCGTGGAACTGTCACTTGTGTCATCACCTCCAAGTCTCGCTCACGGCTCATCATGGCAGTGTTATACAATTCCCTGTGCCTGAGCGTATGAGGAGTTTAGTTTTGAAAGGTGGCTTCACGTTTCAGTCCAAGGTGTCTAGAGTAATAGACGCACAGGCAGCTTCAGAGAACCCGCGAAATAAGTGGGACACCCTCACATCCCTGAGCAAAGACCTTCCTGGGCCAGTGAACAAACGCTTACCTCTTGGTACACACACACACACACACACACACACGACAGACACAGAGGTAACCTTCCTAGCAGGGACAGGATGGCAAGAATTACATGAAGTAAAAACCTGAATGTTATAAGACGCCCTTCTACAACACAGATGCATTGGAAATCAATCCAAAGACTCTACTGAGACGTCTGCCCCCTACATAGATTTTGTTGGGGACTGACTGGTGCAGTATCGGGATCTCCACTCATCTCGAGTGTGATTGATATGAGGAAAAAAATGTATTGTGTTCTAACTCAGTTCTTCTAAGATTTTATTTTTTGATTCCAGGTCTTCTTTTCCATTTTTCAATCACACAAAATGGTACTCATTAACGAGCTCTCAAAGTGCATAAAGGGAGATCTGAAGCATGGAAACACGAATATGCCCCATGGCATTGTGGCTTTGAGTGCAGAACGGCATCTGTGTGCAAGTGAGGAGGACCAGCCGCAGCTATGGAAGCCAGAGCCAGAGGAGGAGGAAGGTGGTTCCAGGATAAAAGGTGGGGAACTCAGAAAGGAAAAAATCCCCAGAAAGGAAGATATGCAGCATCCCTACACACACACACACACACACACACACACACACACACAGGTATCTTAAATGATGAAACTCTCATATCCCAATCACTTTTTGTCACATTGTTGAGTTTTAAAAATTGAAATATCCCATAGAACAAACATATATTTTACAGTACTAGCTTAACAAATAAAACCAAGTATTTTTGCAAAATATGAAAGCGCCGGGCCTTCAATTCATTATGATACTCCTCTGTATGTTCCTCCTCCTTTCCAGATGGTACCAATTAAGAGTAAGACCCCCCAATCCTAACAGATGTTAACCAAATAAGCCCAATCTGAGGCTTTAATGAACGAAGTCAGACACATTTACTATACCCAAGAGAAGCAAAAATAAATACAATGTATACAGTGGGCCACTTGGGTTAACGTGAGCTGACTGGGGCTTTGACCTGTGGCTGTGATTAGTCTCAACTTTTCCCACATATTTGCAATTAGCATATTAAAGGCTGGGATCCTGTTTAACACAACCCTTACCTCAGAATTCTTCGCCTCGATTTATCTTTACTTAATATTGTTTGAAGAGGCCATTTCCACCAACAACATACTTTTCATTTCCTTTATTGAAATGGGAAGCATGGTTTTTTAGCATTCTAAATCAATAACGATTAGCAACTCAGTGTGCAGCTTGCTCTGTGTCAAGAAAATATGTCATTTCTAGCTCTCTCTGCCACCGTCACGGGTTTGGCTGGCATCGCGTCTGTAACTTGTGCCTCACCGAGTTCCATCCAAGGGAGTGCAGGCTGGGGAGGCACCTCAGACCCCAGACCCTCTCCTAGAGCCCGTTCCAAGCCCTAATATTTTCCTGAACAACAGGTGGCAGTAAAGAGACATTGCACAGGGGCTAATTAAAGCAGTTTCCTGTTTCATGCGGGGATGTACAAGCGATGTTTCAAAGAAAGGACTGGGTAGTAAAAAACAAAACCTGATTCAAGTTTCTCTGCACACACTGTTCTGTTCCCACATATGTCACACCTAGCTCAAAAATTCTCCACCCACCACCCCCTTTTCTTATTTAAATAACTCACCTTATGATATAAATACTTTCCTTCTTGTGGAGACCTCAGCTTTTGGAAGGAACAGACTCGCAACCACCGACTCCCCCCAGCACAGGCACATACACACACACACACATACACACACTGACACACTGAAGAGAGCTTGAGCTTTCAAAAGCACAGATTCCAAAGCGGCAAAGCCAAGGGGTGCTTTGTGAGAAAGCTGCCATATTATGGGAACATTTGGTTTCTGAACTGCCTTAAAACGGTGACCTTTTTTCTATTGCCAAATAAACACTCTGCAAGCTGCACTGGTGTAGAACAAAAGTATCATCCAATAGTTGATCATGCTGATCAAAGAGTTGTCTTTTAGGTCCTTTTGCCATTTTGACCAGAAAAGGCATTTGTTTGAATTCTGAGCAGAAATCAGTCCACTTTGTTTTAAATGCACATGAAAAAAAAAATCTTTCAGGAGTCCACAGCACACATCTCTTCTGTTAAAACACACACATACACACACACACGCACACACACACGCACACACATGAAGAGAGAGAGGGAAGGAGTGGGAGGAAGGGGAGGGGGGAGAGAGAGGGAGAGAGAGAGGGGTTGAGAGACTGATTTAATAAAACATCAAGTCCTAGGGAATCTACATGACTAATTCTGCATTAAAAAAACTGAAGACGTCTGTTCCAGTGGGATCTGTCCCCAACGATTAGTAATTGCAAACATTAGTCATGAAGGAATGGAAAATACAATCTGTAGCTCATCTAGTACATTTTGCCCAAAAATACAATCTATGGAACTCGGTATCACCCATTTGTTGCCGTGTGCCGCCCAATGACGCAGTCCAATTTACAAGGGGAATCTGCCAAGTTTTACTGATTCATTCAGTTTGCTGGGCAGCTCTCTGAAGCAGCACCCTCCATGCCGAGCGGAATCACATGACTGGCCCTCTTTTTCCTATACTGGCTCTATGTAACCTGTCATCTCACAGATATGCTCTGCTTCTGATACTATGGATTCAAATAAAAGAAAGAGAAACCTTTAAAGGGCAACACTGGACCTGTGAGTATTGAATAACTCAGGCTGCCACTCTGCTTTCCTATTTCTTGGCTCCCCAGAAACTAGAGATGACTTGTTCTCATTGATTAATGTAAAATCTCCCAAAAGAGTCTTACAGAGAATGAACATCTTGAAGCATTCCCAACACCCATCACGGTCTAGTAGCTCACTTCTAAAAGAAGTTAAGTCCAAATCTAACCATCTACCTGTGCCCACCGAGCCATGTGCCAAGCCAGAAATCTGGGACTCACCTTTAATTCCTCCATCTACTTTGTCCCAGTAAACCAAATAATAATCAAAGATTCTTGCCTCAACCTTTCAAATATATCACCAGACTAAGTAACCTCTACTCATCCTTCTAGACTTACTAAGGCATCGATTCCTCTTCAAAATTGTCCCTTCCAACCTCTCCCCACTGTACCTGCAAAATCTACATCTGTGCATTTCCGTAATCTTCTGTGTCACAATTGAATATAATCATCTAGTTACATGCCCATATACTCTAGGAGACAGAGAGTTCCTTGAAGACCAACTATCTGTGCGTGCTCTCTCTCGCTCGCGCTCGCGCTCGCGCTCTCTCTCTCTCTCTCTCTCTCTCTCTCTCTCTCTCTCTCTCTCTCTTTCTCTCTCTCAAGTATGTGCCTAACCCAGGTGTTTGGCAGATAAACTGAAGGATGGATGTGTGGCTGAAGGAACAGTCAGGAACACTCCAGAAAGGAGAATCCTAGTGTCCTCTTATCCTGTACACTTGCTGTGAACACAATTTCAAATCACATCCATCTTGAGGACATTCTTCTTAGCCACATTATTTAAGATGATTCTTAAGAACAAACTATTTTTAAAGAAAATTTAATTGACATTCAAGGAAAATAAGTCCCTGAGACCAAGTCTTGGAGGAAATCTCAAGGAAGTGGCTCTAAATAATGAAAGGCTTGTCTTAGAGGCTGGATTACATTCAAGTTTCAAATCAAACAGGCTTATTTATATACTTCCCTCATTGTCATGTACTTAACCAGCCACAATGTAGCTCTGCTATAATCTAAAAAGCCTGGTTTGAATTCTTCCAGGTGGAACATGCCTGCCCAAATAATTAGAGTCACCTGATTTACCAGGTTCATCTTGGCCTCTTCTTGGACCTGGAATAATATAAGTCCCAAGAAGAAGGGGTCAAAACTTCCACCAGCAGAAACTGTCCACATCTTAACATACTATCCAAGAATGTATACCAGTAATGGTTGCATGTTGCTGACTTATACAGGATCCAGGGAGAGTTTCCAGATTAAATATAGGTTACCCAGTTAAACTTGTCTCAGATAAACAATATACAATTTTTGTAAACGCAAACCTTTTGAAATATTTGGGACAGATTTATACTAAGAATTTACCCATTGTTTATCTAAAATGAACATTTAACTGTGTCCCGTATTTTTATTTACTAAATTCAGCAACCCTAATTCCAGTGTGCAGGGCCAGGTTTCTCATCTGAGATTCCTGTGAAAGTAGATATTTCACTGAAAGTTAAAATTAAAATTCTATCATGTGGCTGGGTCGTGCCACCTGGAAGATAATTGTGCTTAGTGCTGTGTCCAAGCCAGTGATCCCTGAGAGAGACCGTGGGGCTTCCTGCCCTCCTAAACCCATTTCAAAGTCAGTTTGAGCTCATGAAATCAGAATGTGTTGCCATTGTATTAACATCCTTCGTGACTTATCTCAAATGCATCCATCAGAGAATGACCAGAAAGAAAAAATCAACACCAACTTTGTGCACAGCTATGCAAATGGAGAAACTCCAGGGGGAATGAAGGCCTTGTCCAGAGGCGCCTTCTCTAGAATCATCTTGGGTTTTGTTCCAGCAGTCCACACCAGTGTCTAAACACCTGCCACGCCTGTTTCCTTCACTTTGGCTCCAGATTCAAATATGCAAGGCTTGCAAGAGAGTAAGGAAAAAAGATACCTGGGTTGCAAAATTTAGAGAGATACAAGGTCTCAAAGCAGGGCAAGCATGGAGTCAGCCCCTGAGAGTGAGCAGCTGCTTAAATGTTGAACCCCTGCTGCCTCACTTAGTCCTGCCCTGCAAAAATAGCCTATCTACTTTAGACATTTCTAATTGTCACATCATAGTCATCTCTGGCTGAGAGCAATCCAGATGTGTGAAGAAAGAGACTACAATGCTTAGCAAATGCATAACATAGTCCCTCACAGACACAGAAGGGTGATAGGGTGATAACCGGTGAGTGTCCTTGGCACATGTACTTGTTGCTGTCCTCATCAACTTGGTGAGCACAGTAAAGCATGTGTTTATTTCTTAGGGCTGCCATAATAAAGCACTACAGATTGGGTGGCTTAAACAACAGAAATGTGGTGCCTCACGGTTCTGGAGCCTGCCACAGTATGGTGGCAGGGTTGCTAGAGGAAGAATCTCTCCCAGGCCTCTCCCCTAGTTGCTGGTGGTTTGCTGGCTCTCTTTGGCGTTCCTTGGCTCATAATGCCTGCCTTTGTCTTCACATGGCATTCTCCCTGTGTGCATGCCTTTCTTCAAATTTCCCTTTTTTTTTATTAGGACACCAGCCATATTGGATTAAGGCCTACCCTAATGACCTCATTTTAATTTTATTGCCTCTGTAAAAACTCTATCTCCCAATAAGGTCACAATCTGAGGTACCAGGAATGAGGAATTTCACCCATAAATTTGGGGGAACAAAATTCAATCCACAATAGAGCACCTCTACACTGACTGATGAAGGACACACTTTGGACCCTCAAGGCCCCCTGGAGAAGTGACTTAGTCACATTTCATTTCTGTATGTGCATGTGTGTCTACTTGTTCTCCGGAACCATCAATTTCCTCCAATTGGGTTATATGTCATACATACACATATATCTATGGACACCCTTATGCCCTCTCCACACAGGGACAGCCCCTGGACAGCTCAGAATGTGTGACCCATCCTGGCTCTGATGTCCACACTGCTATCATGCTGGACAAGTCCCTTAAACACCTTGCCTACTCTGTTTTTATCTGGAGCCACCAGAACGAAATGGACTTCAAGGACACCTCCTGCTCTAAATTTGTATTTTTCTACTTGCTTCATTATAAGCATCATTTCAGAGGAAAATAGGGTGAAAGTCCCAAAGCATCTCAAATTCCAGATCCCCCCCTCTCCCCTCATAATCAAAGAACTACAGATTACAGGCGGAGAATGGTGGAAAACTGTGCTTGCAATTGGATGGGACCTTTCAAGGAAACTCAGGAGAGGTGGTTGGGGTACCAGGCAGCAGTCTGAAGCGGTCAGCAGCGATTCCTTCCCAACCATGCACCACGTGGCATCTGAAGCAGAAGGCTCGACAGTTTATGACCATCCCAGGAGAGCAGCACAAGGCGTGAGAGTTGGGGGAGGAAATGAACTGGGGCTGGACTCAGAGGACACATTGAACTCCTGATAAACGCTGTCTACTGGGAGGAAGCAGCCAGTGGCGAGCTGGAGATCTGGTTCTTTCTGAAATGGCTGTGTGACCGTGGGCAAAATACTTAACCTCTCTGAACCTCAATTTCCTCGGCCTGTAATCCGGCGATTTGGGAGGCCGAGGTGAGTGAATTGCCTGAGCCCGCGGGTTCGAGACCCGCCTGGGCAACTTGGAGAGACCTCATGTCTACAATAAATCAAAAAATTAGCCGGATGTGGTAGCGCACCTGTAGTTCCAGCTACTTGGAAGGCTGAGGCGGAAGGATCGCCGGAGCCCAGCAGGTCGAGGCTGCAGTGCTGGGAGTGGCCACTGCACTCCAGTCTGGGCAATACAGTGAGACTCCAACTCAAAATAAATAAATAAAAAATAAAGGTGGCCTGTCGGCTTAGCGAGGACTCATCCAGGATGCAAGACCCTCCCTCAGCCTCGCCCCTCCCCTCCCCAGGGATCGGGAACTGTGCGAGATTAAGGCCGAGAATGCCAAGAAGAGCTCTGCGGTTTCTGGCAACAGATGTCACCAAGACCTGGGTGATTTCCTAAACCCAGAGGAAGAGGCGACGAGCAAGGCCGCCGCCGAGCCCGGCCGCCGCCAGGTGGCGCTGCGCAGCAAGGAAGTCCGAGGCGGCGGGCTCCGCGCCACGGCTGCGCGGCGGCCTTGGCAGGACGTCTCAGCTCAGAAAGAACACAGGCTCTGCCCCGCAGACGGGCGCTCTCTGCCCTCCTGTGAGTATTTGCTGAGCAAAACACCATCTTTTATATTTTTAACACCCAGACCCCCACAGAGGTGTATAGGCACATTTGGCTGACAAGACTATTTGGTGTGTTTATTCGTTTTCCTTCGTTAAAATGAGATGGGGGGGAATAAAATAAAATGAGATTTGAAGAGCTGGTCGGGAAGAAATCAAAAGATACAAAATTATTCCAAACCTAATGGCTCTTGCCCATGGGTGAAGTCTGAGTTCAACAATGAGCATTTTATAAGGTGATAATGTGAGAAAGAAGGAGGGAGAAGGAGGAGGAGGAGGAGAGTGGAGGGAGGGGGGAGGGGAGGGGAAGGGGAAGGAGGAGGGAAGACTAACTTTAAAAAATTGCAAGGCAGTTTTCTATAAAAGTCAACACACCCCACCTAGTGACACAGAAATCCCTCTTCAAGGGAGGAGGGTTGACCTCCACAAAACATGTACAAGAAGGCTCACGGCAGCTTCATTCATAATGGCCCCAAACTGAAAATAATCCAAATGTGTATTAACAGGAAAATGATAGAACAATTCATACCATGGAATTGCTCTCCGCAGTAGAAATGGATGAGCTTCTGACAAGAGCAATGACATGGCTTTCGGTTGGAAGAAAGCACCAGACACAAAAGACAACATTCCGTGTGATTCCGTTCAGGTGGAGTTCCAGGACAGGCAAACTAACAGACAGTAATAGAACGCTGATCATGCTGCCTCTGAGGCACCAACTGCCTGGAAAGAGACACGAAAAACTTTCTGGAACAATGGAAATGTGTTAGTTCTTGAGTTGTGTGGGGCTACCCAAGTGTGTGTTGCTAACAAAAACTTACTAGTTTACAAAAAATTTATGGAGCTGTACATTTAGACTGGTAAAATTGGCCACGCTTGTACCATTCCGTGATAGCAAGACTTCAACCCATCCTTATTTTCTATTCTTATAGCCTTTTAAAAGATTTCTCTAAGTTTTTTCTCTAATGTGAAAAATGGCACATCTCTCCTGTTCAATTTTTTTTGAAAATTTTAGCTAAAGACTTAATGAGTTTTTTTAAGTGTTTATGCCCCCAACTAATGAATTGTCCAAATCCTCATCATGGGATTTACATTTCACTCATTAGAACGTTAATTATCGCTATTAAGAAGGATACCGGAATTATTTGTAATTTATTATTAGTCACATAAAAATAATGAGGGATAAATAAGTTATTTTCCCTGAAGTTATTTTCAAGGTACAAAGGCAAGGCAGGGCGTGTTCACCAAGGCTGCTCTGGGCTTCTCTGGGAGAAGGAGGAGTTTTTCTGGGTATCTCTACCTGCCTTCCCTGTCCTCAAAATCAGTCTTTCCCATCCCTTCAAGCATTTGGGGCCTTGAGGGATGGCTTTCCATTGCCTCCATCAAAACCCACTCCTGGAAAAGATCCAGTGCTACTCATTACATCTTCTCCCCTATAGGACATACATTTGATTCTTGTCCTACCTAGTGTCAGGGATCCAAGTACAGGACAGACAGAGTTGCTATATCCTGGGGCCAAGAGCCAGAGATCTAGAGCACATGATCAATGACTTTGCATCAGCATTGGTATGCAAGGGGTGCACCAAGCAAGATGCCTGGCTGAGGGCACAAGTTGGGCCAAGCCCAAAGCCGCAGAATCTAGTGTCTAGGATGAATGCCTTTTCTTCCACCCAGAGAGAGCAGGAGAGTGACTTTTCCATGTGCCTGTCACTTACACTAGAGGGACCACCTATTTGTAATTGGCACACATCACTGTTGAGGCTAGTAGTGGCGCTTGATTTGTCCTCTGGAAGACTGAATTACTATGCACCTATTGTGCATCCCTGGTTGTGAAGAATACAAAGAGGATGTGGAGACTCCACAGAGAATTTGCATTCTAGCCGAGGGGTGCACGACAAGGCCAAGGAGCTCAATCTCTGCCCTCACCCACCCTCCTCAGCCCATTCCTGTTTGGTCTTCCTTCGAGAGGGCCTTTTTGATCCTCCTGTTTGAGGTGGGGGTCCCTGCAATGTGCTCCATGCACCAGGGCTTATATCAGTTATCATAATTACAACAAATGGTGATGGGATGTACATACCCACACACATTGATACTGCATGTTTTTTTAAATATCATCACAATAACCTGTGAAGTCATAGCCTCAGTTTCCTTGTCCATATAACAGAGGTCTTTTCTCCAAGCATTGCTTGGAGAAAATGTGCTCCCCCATGTGATTAATGCCCCTGCAATATTCTACTGACAGCTGAGGTGCTGCGTGCCAGACTTCCACATGTGTACACTGGCGATGAAGTCTAGAAAAAGAGAGAAGAAGCCCTCAGATGTCAAGCTGGCCACCAGCCTCAGATAAGGCCCCCTGGCCAGCTGGCTTAGGCTCCTGCTAGGGGTACCACATCGGGCCAGCTTCGTCCTTCTCTCCCCTCCACCCAGGCCATCCCCAAGTCACCTCTTCACCTGACTCTAACTCAAGAAAATAGCTATGTAATGTGAAAGGTTTTGAAAATCTAAATTTCTGAAGTTTTTAAATTCATAACCTTTTTTTTTTCTGAGTTAGGGTCTCACTCTGTCTCCCAGGCTGGAGTATGTGGCATACTCATGGCTATCACAGCCTCTACCTCCTGGGTTCAGGCGATCCTCCTCAGCCTCCCGAGTAGCTAGGACTATAGGTGCACACCACCACACATAGCTAATTTTTTTATTTTTGTAGGGACCAGGTCTTGCTATGTTGCCCAGCTCAGTGTCCTCCCACTTCAGTTTCCAAAATGCTATGATTACAGGTGTGAGTCACCACATCCAATTTTAAGTAGAAAAAACAGATTGCAAGGCAAGACATCAAACTGTTTTAAGTGATTGCTTTTGAAAAATAAAATCATGGAGATTTTGTTATGTGTTTTCTATTCAGCCATCTCCCTTTTAAAACACACACCCATTGTTTTTCAAATCAGAAAAATTTAGCATAATTTAAAAAAATCAAACTAGTTCTGTGATGCTAACCAGACAAAAATCTCTGCTTCTGCCCTTCCTGCCTTGACCTAGAAATGGTCTCAAAGCTCAGGCTCCAAGACTGAGACTGGGATCTGCTGCATGTAACTGCCTTACAACATTAAGTGGCAATGGGGAGCTAGGCCACCCCTGCACAGTCTTATCAAGGTTTTTGTTGATTATTAGCAAATCTTACTTAATACAATTTATTTGTTTTCTCCATTTTATTTTTATTTGGGTTGGTGTTTGTTAAGGTTTACAATGATTTGTAGTAGAGGTTTTTACCACATAAGAATTTAAGAATGATCAGTGATTGTCTGGATAACATATGAAGAAGGTCAAAGCTGGGGAAAACCTCTGGGAGACACCTGGGGTCCTGGGAGGACCCTGTGGACATGCTGTAGTGGTGGCCAGCATGTGCTTGAGAAGGGAGAATGATTAAAGACAGCTCTCCATGTGGGTTCAGGACCCTGGGGAGCCTCTAGGGCTGAGACTTCTGCTTGTTCACCCTCCCCAGGGGTCCCACCAGGTAGAGTTGGCCCTGGAGCTCCAAAGGGCAGAGTTCAAATCTCAGACCTCATACCAGAACCACTGGGTCTGCATGATATTAAGACCCCCAGGTGTTGCATCGGCACACGACAGCTTGAAAAGCAACACTGCGAACACCTGCATCCATGTGGGCACCCACTGATCCTCAGGCCTGAGGATCCTCATGCTATTTCTTTGGGTCCCTTCCACCCTGTAGTAGAGAGATGGCACAGGCCCTAGTTTACAAATGAAGATAATGACTTAAACGGGTGAAGTGACTAGAACAAAGCCACATGGATTGTTAGTTACAGAGCAAAACCTAGAGCCCCAGACTTTGATTTAATGTCCAGGACTCTCTCTGGAACACCAGACCTGCTTCTATGTGCCAGACCTGGGGATAGACGAGCAAGGAGCTGCTCAGGGAGGGACTCAGGCACTGACATGGCATTTGCAGATGGGCCGTAGACACAGTTGTAAGGAAAGAGGTTTCTATTGACTGCAGTGTGACATTTTCTAACTATTTTATGTCCTTTATCCTTTGCTCCAGGGCTGTCTGCTCCTCCGAGTAGAGTGGGACAAGTTTCCCAAATAAGCAGACCTTGAAATACTATGAGAATGGCTGAGTCTGTGGGTTGCTTTCAAAATCCCCACACCTATCTTCTTTCTCAATAAAGAACCTGATTAATTAGGGTGGCATTGGATCTAGGCAAAGACTACTTTTCAGCCTAGCTTGCAGCTCTCTATATCCATGGGACCAGGTTCTAATTAGCGAGGTAGAAGCTGGTGTTATAGGAGAGAATTATGAGAAATCTCTTTAAATGAGTGAAAAATGGCTGGGCAAACTCTTTTTGTCTATGTCTTCTTCTTCTTGTTTCCTATCTTCATCATGGATGAAAGAGCTAGAGCTCCAGCAGCTATCTTGAACCATGAAGCAGCCTCAGGATGAAAGCCAAGGGTTAAGGATGCAGAGAGGCAAGATGGGGGAAACCTGATTTTTCCAATGGGGCTGAAGAGCCCTCGTCTCAGCTCTCAGATACTTTCCTCTAGATTGTGATATGTGAGAAAAATATTCTCCCATCTCATTCTATCTAGTCTCCGCCATTAGCAGTCAAGCACAATTTCTAACTGACATAGCAAACAAGACACCTGACTTTACAGAGTCAAGGTAAAGATAATGTTAAGACTTTACAAAGCTTAAAATCTCAGAAAGAAATTTGGGATACTGGATTATAGGAGGCAGAAAGTATAGCCTGTCCTGTTAATGAGTTTTAATTTCATCACAAGAGTTATAGAGGCTACTGAAGGCTTTTATGTCCCCCCCACAAAAAAAAATCAGATTTTAAAAGATCCCAGGGCTAGTGCTGTGGTTCACGCCTATAATACCAGCACTTTGGAAGGCTGAGGCAGGAGGATAGCTTGAGGCCAGGAGTTTGAAATCAGTCTGGGCAAATCAAAACTTCATCTCTGTAAAATAATAACAACAATAAAATTAGCCAGGCATGGTTGTGTGTGCCTGTAATCTCAGCTACTCAAGAGTGAAGCCAGAGGATCACTTGAGCCTAGGAGTTGAGGCTGCAGTTAGCCATGATCATGCCACTGCACTCTGAAAGCAGGAGATAAGGTGGAGGCCAGTGCAGGGTTCCAGGTGAGATACTGGGACACCTGGACCTGGCAGTGTGCTGGAAGTGGGAGAAAAGAAAGAGGTGGATTCGAGTGATATTTGGCAAATAGAATTTGCAGGAAATGGAAATGAAGGGAACAAGGAGAGTCAAAAGAGGGCTCAATGTGTGGCTTGAACCAATTTCAAACAAGAGTTTCAACACAACCCAAGTCCCAGTGTGTCCATCATCACTGTGGGAGTCTCTTTTTTTGCAGCAAGAGATTGGTTCTCTAACCCCACCTGCGAGCATGTCCATGGGTCAGCCCCAGCCCAGCAGCCCTTTACTACTGATACTAGGTAAGAAACGCCTTTTCTCATCCACAAAGGTGACATTATATAACATTTGATGGATATTAACTTGCAAAGAACTGTTTCAAGGTTTTGCATGAAAGTAACAAAATAATAGATGGGTTTTTATGTAGATAAATACATACCAATTAACTTTCAGAGAAAACATGATCCCAACTATTCCTACAGAACAAATTCTATGGTTCTTTTACAGCAATGTTGTCTGCCTCAACCCTCAGGGATGATTTGAGAAAAGGTTCTGACACTTGTTACATAAAATATGTTGAACATTAGGAAGGAATGTCTCGGAAATAAAGAGAAACCCACCTCACTACAAGAACGGTCTCAGTGGATGCCTCATGCAGTTCTGGCTACCAACATTCATAGAAGCAGCCAGGCAAGTGCAGTTACAGTGGCTGCCATGGGAGGGCAGTCTAACACGACTCCTGCAGGAATCAGGGCGAGAGGTATAATTGCCTAAGGCGTCAACGTGACCAACACTCACATTCCCTCATAAGGAATTCTCTCTAAATATTGGGTTGAGAGACACAGCTTTAAAAACAGTGAGTTTGTCATAATACCCAAGAGAAGAAAACTGGAAGCAACCCGAATGTCCAACAATAAAGAAGTGGTTAAGGAAATTGTATTATGAATATATATATAGAATATCATGCTTTCTTTCATCAGAAATGATAAAGAACAAAACAACAATGTTTCATTTTAAATGCTGGATACAACATGCTATGTATGAACATGACATCTATTTAAATAAATGATTGATGCCAGACACAGTGGCTCATGCCTGTATTCCAAGAACTTTGGGAAACTGAGCACTTTTTGAGATCCTGTCTCAGACAGTAAATAATTAAAACTAAATTATTATGAAAAATATGAGTAGAAAAGATAAATATTATGAAACTTGATAATATAAAAAATAAATAATTATCAAACAGGAAATGCAAGTCAGGAAAAACGGCAAGATACATAAACTAGAAGGGAAAAAGTCACCTAGAAAGTCTTAAACTATCTCTTAAATAATGTTTTAAAAGCAGAATATCAAGGAAAAAATGTATGTTTTTAGATTCACAGAATTTAAAACCTACGTAACAAAAGAAGATAAAAAAAGGAATAACTTAAACATTTAAATCATAAAGGTAAATAAAGCAACAATAAAATAAGTCCATATCACAAAGAGGATAATAAAAGTGAGGGCAGAAATGAAAGAAATGCAAAACAGAAAGAAGAAATTAGCATTTTCTAAGAAAATACAAGGTATAAAATTGACCCCAGAAGAGGGAGAAAGCATAAATAAAACAATAAAAGTGAAAAAACAAAACAAAAAAGTAACTGTAGCATTGATAAATAGCATTGTATTCTTACAGTACAAACATTAATTTATTAAAAGAGAAAAGATGCTTTGAATAGGCTGCTGTTGTATGACTTTTTTAAAGGGGAAAAAAAGCAACATTTGAATAGTAAGTATAGTGACCTCCTTTGTGTGATATTTAGAGACTCATGATAGACATATGATATTATACATTTATAATACTAAGGATCCATTGTCATTGGGGCAGCGTGGTGTCCTAGGTGATACTGAGACTCTGGAGTCAGATTCTCTGGATTTGAATTCCAGCTCCACCACTTCTAGCTGTGTGACTGTCAGTGGTTTCTTTAGCTTCTGTGTGCCTCAGTTTTCTGGTCAGTAGAATGGTAACAACAATAAACCCTAACTCATAGAGCTATATGGATTAAATTGGCTAATTCATACAAAGTGCTTTAGAATAATGTCTAATAGTCATATAACAAATGCCTACCAAATATTAGCGATGGTGATTATTATACACATATAATATGTACACTATATTACTCTCTCTCTCTCTCTCTCTCTCTCTCTCCCTAAGTGCAATTTAATTTTCTTTGGTAAGCTGGGTGGAGGCTGCTCAAAGACAAAGCGGAGGGCCTCCATTTTCCTCTGTTCTTTCTAAACAGCTTACATTTACAGGAATAGCTTACATTTACAGGACATCTACATGATTACATAGGAGTGTGTGGACAATGGAATTATGGAACACTTTGGTTTTCCTTTACATTCTTCTCTGTATTTAAAAATACACAGTATATTTTAAATGTTATGTTTATGTTTAGCATAACTATGCAAAACAGATACAAATTAAAAAGATTAGAAGGAAAATCACAAAAATTCTCATACTACCTTGTCAGGGTAAGAAGATTCAGTATCTTTCCCCCTTTCAATTTTAAACAATTATTTTATATTCATTTTCAAATATGCTAGTTTAAATGATAAATTCTTGTAAAGCATTTACTGGTAGAGCAAAAGTACTTCCTGACGTCCTCCATGCCAGCCTCTCCAGGGTGGTGGACATTTTCCAGACCTTTGTCTATGCATTGATATCGTTGCATGCATAGATACAGAAACGTATAATTGTGTCATTTTGGCAATATAAATGCTGTCACACTTCATGTATTGTTCTGCAATTTGCTTTTTTCAATTAGAAATATATCTTGGAAAAAAGAATTTTCTATGTCAATCCACAATACTACCTTATTTGTTAATAGTGCATCCATTTCCCCGATGTGCTTCTGGCAACAATTTGTGTAACTGTTTCTCTGTTGATCTGTTGTTCCCAAATTTTCCTTCTCGTCCTCAATACTGCAACATGTACTTCCATATATCTATTTTTCTTTGATTTTTCTCTATTTTGTATACTTTTATGATGTTATATTGCTTTAATAGTATGAATAACTTTTTTTTTTTTTTGAGTTGGAGTCTCCCTCTGTCGCCCAGACTGGAGTGCAGTGGCCGCTCCCGGCCACCGTAGCCTCGACCTGCTGGGCTCCGGCGATCCTTCCGCCTCAGCCTTCCGAGTAGCTGGAATTACAGGCACGCGCTACCACGCCCCGGCTGATTTTTTGATTTATTGTAGAGATGAGGTCTCGCTTGCCCAGGCGGGTCTCGAACCCGCGGGCTCAGGCAATCCACTCACCTCAGCCTCCCAAAGGCGCGGGATTACAGGCTGAGCCACCGAGCCCGGCATTAGTATGAATAACGTTTACGCCAGCAAGAGTATGGGTAAGAGGAATATTAGCTTGCTTTCCAAACCCAAGAAATCTAGGGCAGTTAATCTCTTAAAGCATAGCATGGAAGGGAGTATCAGAATATCTAAAAGTGAATAGGTGAGTCAAACAAAACCCTACAAACTATAAAAACATTTCATTTTCCTCAGGAGGTTGTAGAAAGTACAAACATAAATCTATAGTTTAGCCAAATGCATGGACATCACAGCATTAACTGTCCAGTGGGATATTTAGGGACACACTATGTTTAATGGAAACATCATGAAGAACAATTATTTCTTTTTTGGTGCAACTGCCTACGACAGGCTATTGGACTAGAAGGATTGACAGCCAGCCAGGTGTGATCAAACTTATGCCCTTACTACCACTACTAGCCACCAATCACAACCCTTTGCAAAGATCTCCCCATGATTTATTATCTTGTCTTTTTTGAATAGGTTTACTGTTTCATGAAAAAAACCCCAAAATCAATTAATTATTATTATTTTAGATAAGAAAAATGAAATATTTTTCCCACTTCCCATTTTTCTTTCTCTGAATTTGCACCTGAACCACAAGAAGTCCTATGTCATTTTTTACACTGAAGACCCGAGGCAGCAACAGGAGTCTCTAGTGAACAGGAAAAATGTGAAAGGCTCTCTCAAAGGGGAAAAATGTTCCTCAGTAAGCTCTCATGTCAGTGAAGCAGAGGGGTGGTGAGGCTGTGGCTCACCCTATTAAATATTAGAGCAGAATGTATTATTTTGGTTAATGGAAACACGATGTGATCTTCTTCTGCATAGACAGTTTGATTTCAGAGAGAAAAAAGAAAGAAAGAAAGAAAGCAATTTGGCCATTCTTGTTCAAATTGTCACAATCACTGAAGAAGAAAATAAAATGAAGGCTTTCTGCTTAACCCCTTGGATGCAGAGTAAAATATCTCAATATGAATATTTGGGAAAGAAAAAAATACAAGCACAGGTTGTAAAGGACTTTACATAAGACTAATTGTGCACGTGATAAGGCTGGGAGGAAAGGGTAGACAACATTTCAAATAGTTATTAGATTGACTGTCTTTATCGGAGTTTTCTGGTGGTCTCAGAAAGAAACAAAAATGTTGTATTTCTCTGGCAAATCAATCCTAAAACCACATCTCAACATGTGACCTTTATCAAAATCCCACCCGATGCCACTGTTCATGTTGGCAAGTTTCGAGTTTCTTTCTACCTTCAAAGTCCTCTGGCTCTGGCACCTTCCCACAAAGTAAGAGGATCACTCATTATTATCTTCCTTTTCTCCACACTTTACTCTTCTGACTCCTGAACCTAACACATTCTTTTTATTGACTTTGTCCCATGAATCATGAGAGAATTAATGCAAAAGATGCTGAGGATGCATGGCAGCTTATGAAACTTGTATTTGAAAAGCAATTGCCAATTCAAGGCCTAACGTGTTGGTTTTATGTCACACTTGAGCGAGTGTCCTTTTTTTTTTTTGAGTTGGAGTCTCACTCTGTCACCCAGACTGGAGTGTAGTGGCCGCTCCCGGCTACTGCAGCCTCGACCTGCTGAGCTGGGCAATCCTTCCACCTCAGCCTTCCAAGTATTGAGAGGACAGAAAAGCACCCACAGCAGGAGGGGACCCAAAAGGGTTGCCTGCAAATGTCCTTCTTATGTGAGCGGTAGCTCCTCCTGTACCAAAAGGATGCATGACAAAGCATAACTGCCTGTACTTAGCCTAATGCTGAATTCCTCCCACAGGCACTCAGCATGCCTTTGGTAGATGGCTAATTCCAAATCTATTCCAACCTTCTTTTCATTTCCATTTACTACCACAGTGTCTGAAAAAAAATTTTTAAATCACCCCCCCACGACCCCCCCGCACCCCCCACCCCCCCCTCGCTCCAATTGGGAATCGCCATATGACCTATGAGATTTAAAGGAAGTCTGCCAGTCTCTTCAGAACCCTACTCCTGCTTGCCTGGAATGCAGAGAAAGGCTGGCTGAGTGGTCACCATCTTGTGACCAAGAAGGAAATGCCAAGAGAATTTTGGAGATTTAGCCTAGGTATTACTGAGCTGCTGATCCAATGACTTCGGCTCAGGTATCTTGTGATGTGAGGGGAGCAAACTCTCCCATTTAAGTTACCTTGAGGTGGATTTCTGTTACAGCCAAATGCAACCTCTAGGCTAGATAATATAGGTTATAAAGATGATAGTTTAGCTGATACAGATTGCCAGGCATGGTGGCTCACGCCTGTAATCCCAGCACTTTGGGAGGTGGAGGCAAGAGAATTGCCTGAGTCCAGGGGTTCGAGACCAGCCTGGGCAACTTAACAGGACCTCATCTATACAACAAATAGAAAAGTTAGCTGGCATGGCAGTGCACACCTGTGGTTCCAGCTACTTGGAAGGCTGAGGCGGAAGCACCTGGGCCCAGCAGGTCAAGGCTGCAGTGGCAGTGAGTGTGCAACTATCCTCCAGCCAGGGCACAGAGTTAGACTCCAACTTAAAAAATAAAAATAAAAAAGAGATACAGATCTCTAATTTACTAGACTATCAAGCAGAATATGAAAATTGGTAAACTGAAGTAGGCAAAGGCCCACAACATGGAAGCAGAAAGATAAGGGACCCAGGGGAAGCCCTCACAGAAAATATGAAGGAGACATTGAAGCCGAACTTTGTAAAATAAAGAAATTTCTCTCAGTCAAGAAGGGCTGCAAACCTTACACTGAGGACAATGTATGAAGAAAGGAGTGATGGCCAGAAACATCTGTGATGAGTTGATTGTGTTTATTGAGAATCATGCTGTTGGTCTCATGTCTAATACATTACAAAACAGTTCTCTCACCCCAGCTTCTCCTAAATCATTTCCCATTCTCTTCCTGTGCTCAGTATCAGTCCATATCACATATTCTTTTAACACAAGAAGCTAGGTACAAGTCATTGGCTATTACCCTGTAAGGAAAAGATAAACAGTAGAAGGCAATAGTCTTAAACTTGGTATGGGTAATATGAAAATTGAATGATTCCTTTTATACAAGTTGTTCTCAACCCAAAGTGATTTTCCTTTTGGGGGACATCTGGCAATTTCTGGAAGCATTTTGGATTGTCACATCTAAGAGGAAGGTGCCACCGGAATCTAGTGAAGAGAGGCCAGGGGTGCTGCTAAACACCCTACAATGTGCAGGACAGTGAGTCCCCCACAACTGAGAATTATCCAGTCCCAGCTGTCCGTAGTGCTGATGCTGAGAAACTCTGCTTTTATATTATTTGGTGGTGACCAGCGGAACATTCCATGTGTGGCTTCATCTCATCAAATAGTTCACCAGAAGGAAATGGGCAAATGTCAGCATCGTCTTGAGAAACGTCCAGTGAGTCATTGTGGAATATGCCGTTGTGTCTTCTTTGTAATACTAAACAAAACCATGCTGACCCAGCAACATCATAATTCCATTTAATGCTTTAGATTCCCTTATACAAGAAAGACCTTCTAACAAGATGCTTAGTAATAAACACTTGTTTATTAGATGAACGAAGAAACAAAGGCCCATCACAATGAGTTCAAAATACACTTCTTTCGTGGTGAATTCTGCTGGGAGGGTGATACAACCAGGCTCTAGTCAACTAGCTGTTCAGGATTTTAAGCCCCTGCATGCAGCAACAACAAATTCTTAAAATAGTTGTAAAGGACATATTTACTATTCCATTCAAAAGATACTCCATGCCAAGAATAATAGTGTGTTACAAAAGTAGTTTTCTTAGAAAAAACTTTTTAAAAAATCATATTGAACTACAATAGGATTCAGCCTTTGCGAGAACCATGTTCAGATCACAGATGGAATATTGAGAACTGTGCTAAATCACAGATGGTATATTTTTTCCTATATTTCACAAAACAGGCTATTTCTACCACTTTTTTTTTTTTTTACATTTTGCTCTTGGTAATCCTGTAGATTGAGAAAAAACTAAACTAAAAAGAAACGTGAAACATTTACTTTTAGTGCTGTTTATAATCTTACTCTTTAGTGGATGGATACATCACTGAATATTCTGTGGAATAATTTACTTTAAAAAAACCTAGAGCGTAATTCATTTTAGGTGAGCAATTTGTTTTATGAGCCGTATATGTTTATTTGGGGTTGCGCTGTTCTTTTATTGACTGCAATAAAGACACTTCTTATCAATTGATTTGTTGTATCAGCAATGGGCTTCTTTCCAGATTGAAACATGGCAGCTTTTCTGAGGACATTATCCAGCATATAATTTCACCACAGATATGAATCTGGGTTCATTAGGGCCCACTTGCACTGCCTGTTATGACCTAATTTCTAGGATTCCTGCTTGATGGTGGCATTATCCTTCCCTGCACACAGTGCATAACATGGTTGTCAAATGGGTTCTCCCTCTTTGATGGTTCATCACATACACAACTTTGAATTTTGTCAACTTTTATACCAGCTGATAAAATCAGAAGTTCAAAAGTTCACTTCCAATCTCATATGACTGAAAACTTTAAGTACTATAAAGCCTACACCTACTATGAATAATTAATTGCAATGCAGGGCAGGAAGTAGCGGTATTAGGCTTCCATGTTGATGGTGTTAAAACACTACCAGGAAGCAATTCTTAATCCAGATGTGGATAAGTACATTTCAGCTGTACATGATGCAAGTCACCAGCCTCCTCTTAAGCCTAGGTATGATGAGCACTTCCTTTTGGGCTCCATTGACTCACCTTGACCCTCAGACCATGAGATACCTTGCAAGACCTGTTATTAGTGTACTTTGTTGAAATGTGATCACACTTACTTGCACCTTTCCAAGGTGAGAAAATCATGCCTTAAGAACTAAATGATGCTGGTGCAGATCTTACAAAAGTATGTATTGCAATGTCCCGGGGAACATTCCTTTGCACCTCAGTAATATCATGCATGAGGCAGAGCATAAGTGATATACACCCACAGAAAGTAGAACCAAGAGATTTAACAGCTGTGCAAACGGGCTTGAGAACGTAAAATCAGGAAGCTATGTCTTTAGAAAAGTATTTTTTAAAATCCCCAAATATCACATCTGGTAGCATCAAGTTGTCATTATGACATAGTATTTAAGATGATTTAATGGGTTATTGCAGAATACGAATCTTGGAGTTTATTTAACTACTGTGCATTAACAGAATGTAGCTATTTAAATGATGTTCTGACAAAGCAGATAAAAAGCTGTTCTTAATGTTGGATGACTTTATTATATAATTTTTTACTGTAGTCAGTATAAATATAAGTATAAATATAGATATGCAAACATATGCCAAATGTATAGAAATACAAGCATGAAAATGGGACTTTGTGATAGAAATTTAAAGTGAGCAGTGCATACCAAAATGTAGAAAACTCTTCACCCTTAAAGATGTATGAAGTACATTGACAATGTAAATGAAGATAGGGGTGTCACAATAGTAATGTATCACTTCTTGACTGTCCCTTAAATGCAAATCCCTTAACTGGGTTAGTCTTCAACTTGATGGCTGGGTATCTTGGAACTGGAAAGCCTCCTTATCTGTTCTCACTCAAATCCTCACACTTCTCCACCTTCTCCCATTGACGTGAATCTCTTTCCACTTCCCTTTAGACATACACATCATTTTAAATAGAAAACTGACACTCTATGTAGTTAGAACAATTTCAGACAACTTATTAGAGCCAAAACCAAAATTCAGCATTCCAGTTTCCCAATTTGTTGCTCTGTCTACAACATCATTGCATGCTTCCTCTCACTTATGGGAGCTGTTGATAGACACTAACGTTATATGTTTTCCCAAACTAGCAAGGTATACAAAAGTCTTTCTTTTGCCTTTCTATTCCTAAAGTGCATGTATTTTGTCTTGCCAGCCTCCTAGTCTGCTAAGAACTCCTAAAGAGGTGGGTTAAATAAACAAACCATTATGGTGAACAGCAAACGTCCAGTAGATGCAATGGCTACTTAACAGTGTCCTAAACAAAACAAAGTTTAATCAGGGTTTGGGATGGAGGCTCTGATTGCTAATGTTTTCAAGGATATAAGCTCCTCCGGCTTACTCCTTTATCATTCTTATGGCAGGTGCATGTTCTAGGCAGAAGAATGTAAGAAAAGACTGGAGGAAAGTAACAAACAACTTACACCAAATGCCTCCTAACAATGGCTCCCAGAAACTGCCATACAAAACTCTGAGGCCACATACAGCTATAAAGAATATACCAAAATGTTTCATTTATGGTGAGGCACTATGTACCCAGGCAAAAAATTATATCATTATGAAAGAAGAAGACAACAGAACAATACAGTTGCTGTTGATGGTGTTGTGTGCATTTGCCCATGGACTTTGAACCACTAATAAAATATTTTCTTACACACTGTTTTTCTCATTCGTTTCAGATTCTAGCACTAAAGTAGCACATAGGTTTTATTTCTTGTGCCAATACCGATTAATTGGTAGTGGCTGCTTGAGAAGGCCATTTGATACAGAGGATGGCCTTAGTGACACAAAGAGTTCTACAATTGATTAGTGATATCTGTAATGGAGCAGGAGAAGAGAGTGGGGATGATGATGCTTTATTTTATATTTCCTTTCCTCACACTCTCATTTGGCACTGACTTCCAAATTAAAGTAATGGTTCTACAAGTCCAAAAGCATAATAATAATGAATGCTACTAACACTTCTATGGCACATTACCCAGAACAACATATGCATGCAGGCACTAATTCCATCCTGACAGCACTATTATGAGATGATAAAGTATTTTTATGATGTCTAATTTGATAATAAAGTATTTTTATGATTTCTAAGGTGAAGAGGTTAAGTTTTAAGCAGAGCATGGGCTTCCACTAAGGTCACCTAATAATAAGCAGCACATCAAGAATATGAATTTAGTTCTTTCAGCAACAATAAGATGTTCTTTTCACTTCCTGTACAATAATACTATTCCTAAACAAATAAAGAAAACAAATTGTATTGCTCTTTTGGTAGACTTTCTTGAGACTTCAAAATATTTTGATGAAATATGTTAAAAACAGGAGAAAAGCTTGGAAAATATACATTATCTACTGATAATGATCTCTTTATGTTTTGGGCTTCTCTGCTAATGAATTTCCCATGGTACCCAGAAAAGTCAACTGAAATTCAACAAATCCAAAATTCAAAAAATTAACTGAAAAGAAGCTTATTAGAAACTGGGCAACAGATACTTATAAAAAATTAGTTTCTAGCTTCCTTAAACCCACAGACATGCAAACAAATAAATGAACTGCAACATGCTTAGAGCTATAATATAGGCAAGCACAAGGACCTGTGTTGGTACAAAGGACCAATTGTTATCATACCAGGTGTGGATTGGCAGGGCGTGTGTCAGAACCACTTCACAGAAGAAGAGAAAGGTGGGTACTGAAGGATGGTAGGTGATCACCAAGCATACACAGGGGAGAGCTGGTCAAGCAGGGAGGAGCAGATGCCGAGACTGGATGCACAGAGTGGCAATGGCTGGTCAGAAAAGCCGGGCAGGATATGTGCATGGCTGGAGCGTTTAGAGTAAAGTGGGGACTAGCAGGGAAGGTGGCCAAGAAGATGACCCTGAGGGGTGTGGGAGTACCTGGACACAGCTGTGCTTTATAGAGTTTAGGCTGTAAGCACTGGAACACCATTGAAAGAAGTTTTTAAGTAGGGGAGCAAAATAATCACATCAACCTTTGAGAAAGCCTCTAAGAAGTTGGGCTGAAGTAATCAAAGCCTGAGGCAGGGAAACCAGGCAAGAAAGGAACAGAGCTGAAACTCTGGAAACCACACTTTCTGAAAGGTTTACAAAAGTTCTGGAGTTATATGCCCCAAATGTGAGACTAAGCATGTCTCTGAGGAAAAACGGTGTGCCATTGCCCCACATTGTCAATGAAGTCCATAGCAAGAAGGACAATAACAACCTAAAGTTTAAAAACTTCTGACATAAGCTCAGGCCACAGCAGTGGAATTTTAAAAAATAATAAAGACACACAAGAATTATATAGTAGTGGTGCATAAGATGAATAGGATTTGAAATGCTGGTATTTGCACATAATTTTTCAAAAACAAAAGAGCAAAAGTCCTAACAATAGGCCAACTATTTTTAATTTATGTTTCATATATACAACATTAAGGCATCCAGGTGCAGACAGAGGCCTTGTCACAGGTAGGTATTCCAGGATGAACCAGATTGTCTATATCTCGTTGCATCTTGTTGACCCTCCAAGTGCTCTCTAACCTGTTGGACCATATATTCCAAAGTTTGGTTTGAAAAGTCAATTCCCTATAAATTCTAATTCGCAAGAAGGTGGCCAATGAAGATTCTTAATAGCTTTTGGGGGGAGAGAAAAGTGTTGAGAGGCATCAAGTTTCAAAGTTCTAGCTACAGAAACTTAAGCACTAGGGAACAAGTTACTTAGAGAAAAATCTGAATTTGCTGTTCGTCACTATTTTGGGTGTCACAGAACCTTTGAGAAGTTGCTGAGCTAAATAAACATTCTCAAAAAGCAATTCATACAGGCATTTTCTTACAAAATTGTGCACACAATTTAAAGAGGTTCTCCCTTGGAGTTCAAGAATATCAATGTGACCCTTGGTGCCAGCTTAAGAGCCCTCAGTTTCAAAAATTCCCCTTTCCCTCAACAAAATTTCAATTATCATAGTTTTTCATGTAATTAGACTCACAAATGTTTACATTATCTGGTTTTCGTTAGTCCTATTTTCTCTGCAATTAATTTCACCTTTTTTGCCTACACACAACTTTCATCAGTAGTAAAATTGCAAGGTCTAAAAGGAGACTGATTCCAATTTTCACCAAATTAAACTGCCCCCCCAAATAGCAAACTCCCAAATGTATTTATGAACCTAGAATAAAAAGCATTGTGCTATGCTTTCCCTTCATAAAAATTCCTTCCCTTCTCAGTGCTGGTATCTAGTTTTAAAACCAGATATTTGAATTCTGGTCTGTGTTGTTACATGTATGTTCTTTGGAAATTATATTAACTTTTTTTAAAGAATAAGTCCAAACACATAAATGGTCTTGTTTTCTTAATAGAATAGGGAAAAAAATAATTTGAAGGGAAAAAATTACAGCAAATTCTGTATTGCTCCTTCTTCCTCCCACATTGCAGTTTCTGCAAACCTTTGATTAGACCTCTAAAAAAGACCACACATTCAATAATTTGAAACAAAAGGTTAATGGTGTTGTTACAACTATTATCCCTTTTAAAATCATTATCCTCTTGTTTTTTATGGCTATATTACCTTCACCTTTCCATGAACCCACTTTACCAGCTGTTTCCCTCTGTCATAAACTTTGCTGAACATCATCATAGGAATAGGATAAATGCCATGTTTTATCAATCAAGCCTAAGGGAATCTGAGACTTCTTATAACTACAACTGTAAAGGGAGTTTATTACAAGTTTCTCTTTTGATTTGTAAATTGTCCTTAAGTAAAATACACACCTGATGCCAACATCTAGATTGTTAAAATGCAAGACGGTATACTACAAAAATCTGCATCATAAATCTGATAGGTTGACAAATGAGAAAGCTAAAGCCTATTGAGAAATACATACAGGCACACTTCCTGGGTGAGCCTATACCTGTCTGCGTCTCCATCCCTACTCACAACTAAACTCCGTTACTCTTTACTGCATTCCACCCCAGCACTCCAAGGAATAGACAAATCACAGGAAAGGTGCTTTTAACTTACACAGGGCAACTCAGAAAAATTTCAACACAGTTCAAAAATTGATACTATAATGAAGATAATATTATTTAGTAATAGTGCAATAAAATTAAAAATGTACAATAAAAGTCCCAAAATATCTTCATACATGGTATTTGGTCTTAAAACTAAAAAAACTAAAAAAAAAAGCCCCACATTATATACGACATTATAATTTAGACATATATTTATTTTTTAATTTAGACATATATTTATATCCTTAATTTAGACATATGTTTATTTTTTAATTTAGACATATATTTATATGTACTTCCCCCCCCAAAAAAGTTTGCACACTTCTGTTTTACATAACAAATCAAACAGCATCCACAAACAAGTCTAATGAATGCAAGGATTTAGTACAATTTCTGGGCTCAAGATCAATGTACAGTACAATAATTTAGAGATTATATTTACAACCAAATGACAGAAAACATTAAAACATATACGTTACAGCTAAACTAGTATTTCAGGAAAATTTTTAGCCTTAATAAGAATTTTAAAAGACTGGAAATACATGAATAAAATATTTAACTGAAGCAGACACAAAAAAGAGCAAGAAAATAAATCCAAATAAGGCAGTGGAAAAGGAATAAATACAAGAATACAACTAAGTATGTTTTTTAAAAAAGAGATGAACAACAAAATCAAAATCTAGTTTCTTGAAAAGATGAGTGCTATTTATAAATCTCTGGCAAAACTTATCAAGAAAAAAAGCAGAGAAACCACAAATTAACATAATTGGAAATAGAAAATAAACATAGCTATAGGTAAGTTGTTACTTATGTTAATATTATAAAAATTTTTGTAGTAATACATTTGAAAACATATGAAATGTAAAATGTTCATTTTAATCACCACAATGACTCAAAAACAAAAAATTCTGGATAGATAAACAATGATCAAATAATTTCAGTCAGTAGTTAAAAAAAAAAAAAATCACTCCCCAGCCAACTGCACAAAATAATTGTATTAAAACTACAAAGCCACCAAACCTTCATTTTTTAAAATAAACATTTTTCAAGAGGAGGAAAAGCACTCCAACTCATTTTATAACACTGTTATAACCCTATGCCAATCAGTATGACAGTACAAAAAGAAATAAAACACCCAACTCATTATAAGCATAAATGCAAATATAACAAAATAGTATCAAGTCAAATCCAAAAGTATAAAAATAATATATCATGAATGATTTGGATTTATATTAGTGAGGCAAAGATATTTTCAAATTATAAAATAGATTATTACTAAGAGTAAAAGACAAAATGATGATTTATACAGATGCAAAACGGTTTTAAATAACATCTATTATTATAAAAGCTTTTAGCAAGTTGCAATAAGGATAAATTTTATTAACCCAAAGATTACAACATTCTTAACATCAAAATGTGTATGAATCCCAAAAAATTCTGGAAAAAGGCAAGAAAGCCCACTGAAATCTTTGCCTATAAGATATGACAAGAGCTGGGCTCGGTGGCTCAGCCTGTAATCCCGCGCTTTGGGAGGCCGAGGTGAGTGAATTGCCTGAGCCCAAGGGTTCGAGACCTGCCTGGGCAACTTGGTGAGCCCTCCTCTCTACAATAAATCAAAAATAAAAATTTAGCCGGGCGTGGTAGCGTGTGCCTGTAGTTCCAGCTACTTGGAAGGCTGAAGCGGAAGGATCGCCAGAGCCCAGCAGGTAGAGGCTGCGGTGGCCGGGAGCGGCCACTGCACTCCAGGCTGGGCGACTGAGTGAGACTCCAACACAAAAAACAAACAAACAAACAAACAAAAAGATATGACAAGAAGAAGAATAAAGAGGCTTGAGGGATGGCTTTATAAACAAAAGAAACACAATTATTATCTACATCAAAAGTCTGCAAAATAAAGCTCATGGGCCAAGGAGGCCCTTTTGTGAACCAAATTCAGCCACACCAATTGTTTTACATATTGTCTATGGCTGCTGTTACTCTAAAAGTTAGAGTTCAGTAGTTGTGACACAGACTGACTGCATGACATGCAAAGACAAAAATATGTACCACCTGATCTCTTCCAAAAAAAAGTTTGCACATTCCTATTCTACATAATAAATCAAATGAAATTCACAAATAAGTAGACTGAATAAGATAATTTTGCACAGTTTCTGGGCTCAGGATCAATGTGCAGAAAATCAATAGCATCTTTATACACCACTATAATGTACTAGAAAGCTATGTTGCAAAAGTAGCTGTTACCCCCCTTTTTAAATAAACAAATAATAAATAAACTATAAGGCCTATAAAAATATGCCACACTTTTACAAAAAAATAAAATATTTTCTAATAACATGAAATAAAAACTAAATAAATGGAGTACGTCATTCACTGAATGTGAAGATATAATTCTATGCAATAATAACAACATCAGCAACAAAACAGCCATATCTAGAACTTATTGTGTGCCAGGCCCTAGCAATCTAGAAAGCCTTGCCTTATCAAAAATTGCAACTTATTTAAAAGGTATAATGATTAAGACGGTGGGGACATAGCATGATAATAGATAAATAGGCAAAGGAAATATACCACAACACTTAGATGCACACATACATGGAAACTTCCTATATAATAAATATGACATTAACGACCAATGGGAAAAGGATAAATAATTCTGAAATAGTGCCAGTATAATTTGTTGTCTATTTCGCTGGTCATTTATTATTACCTCTCAAATCCAAATCCTCTGTATTTTGCTATCTCTGTGAAAAAGGATCTGTGCCTATTATTTTCCCTGTCAGATGACCCAGTATTAAGTTTTGGCAGTGGAGGGCGCTCAAGAGAAATTGCTGGAAGGAGTTTTGCTTTCTGATCCAGAGTATTCACTGGGCATGCTCCTAGGGGTCAACTTCTCTAGCACCAGACTCCTGCAGCCAAGGCAGTTTCCCAGTGCACAGTCTTTCGCATTGTTTGGAAACAAAGGCCCATAAACAAGAGAAATTAATGAGCAAATATTGTCTTATGTATGTACTGCATTATTCTACAATGGTTAAAATGAATTAGTTCTGTTTATCAACATAAGTCTCACAGTGTTTTAAAAAAGAACATTGTAGAATAATATATACAGAATAGTGCTTTTTATATACACTAAATGGAAATATATATGTATATACATACATATAACAAAAAATATATATGTATATATATGAACTGGAAATATATATAACTTTTTAAAGAAGTTTTTTAAATTGAATTTTTTACTGATGCAATCATAGATTCATATTCAGTTATAAGAATTTTTATTTTATTTTTAATTGACAAATAATAATTGTATGTATTTCTGGAGTACAATGTGGTTTTTAATATATGTTTATATTATGGAATGATTAAATAAAACTAACAAATCTATCTCATCACATACTTAGTTTTTTGTGGTGAAAACATATTAAATCTATTTTCTGCATTTTTGAAATATACAGAGGATTATTATTTATTATAGTCACCATTCTGTGCAGCTGATAACTAAAGCTTATTTCTCTTAACTAAAACTTGTACCATTTGTATTTCCCCTTTTCCCATCTACTCTCCTCCTCCAGTCTCTGATAATCACCACTCAACTCCCTACTTCTATGGGTTTGGCTTTTTTAGATTCCACATATAAGTGGAATCATGCAGTATTTGTCTTTCTGTGCCTGGGTTATTTTACTTAGCATAATGTCCTCCAGATGTATTCATGCTATTGAAAATGACAGAATTTTCTGCTTTTTAACTCGAGTCCATTGTGTATATATACCACATTTTCTTTATCCATTCATCTGATGATGGATACCTAGGTTGCTTCTGTATCTTAGCTATTGTAAGTAATGTGTTAATGACTAGGGGACCAGAAAGCCCTTTAGCATACTGATTTCAATCCCTTGGATATATGTGGGATTGTTGAATCATATGGTAGTTCTATTTGTAGTTTTTTGAGGAACCTCCATATAGCTTTCCATGGTGTCTGTATTAATTTAAATTCTCACTAGAATCTTTCTTTCTTTACATCCTCATTGACACTGGTTATCATTTGCCTTTTTATAATAACCATTCTAACAGGTGTGGGGTGATATCTCATTGTGGTTTTAATTTGGATTTCCCTGATTATTTGTGATGATGAGTATTTTTTCATATGCCTTTTGGCCATTTGTATTTTTTTGTTTTTGTTTTTGAGAAATGTCTATTTAGGTCCTTTTCCACATTTAATAGGGTTATTTGCTTTCTTGCTATTGAGTAGTTTGAGTTCCTTCAATATTTTGGAGATTAGTCCCTTATTAGACATATGATTTGCACACACTTTCTCCCAACTTGTGGGTTGTCTCATTACTCTATCAAATTGCTTTATTTGCAGATCAGAAGCCTTTTAGTTTGATGTAATCCCATTTGTTTATTTTTGCCGGTGACTTAGGGGTCATATACAAGAAATCTTCTCCCAGACTAATTTTGTGGATCATGTTTTATTTTAGTAGTTTTATAGTTTCAGGTCTCACATTTTAAGTCTTTCATCCGTTTTGAAGTTGACTTTTGTATATGGTTCATATATAGTTGTAAGAATTAATACAAAGTGATCCTTTTTGCATTTTACTGAGTTCCCCCCAATGGTAACATTCCAAAAAACTGTAGTATAACATAATAACTAGAATATTAAATATGACAACATTCCCAGGTTTTGTTTGGATTTCCCCTACTTTATCTTGGACACATGTGTGTATGTGTTCTAAACAATTTATCACATGTGTAGATTTATGTATCTACCACCAGGTCAAAATGCGAAGCAGGTTTATAACCACAAAGATCCCATTCCCTTTTAGAATGACACCCACCTCCCTTCCACCCCTCTCCCTTCATTGTGAACCTCTGGCAATCACTAATCTGATTTCTATTTTTTAAAGTTTGTAATTTCAAAAGTGTTTTACAAATGGAAACATACAGTATGTAAACTTTTGAGACTGGCTTTTTTCTTCTTTTTACTCAGAATAATTTCTTAGAGATTCACCCAAGTTATTATGTATATCAATAATTTTTTCATTGCAGAATAGTACTCTACAGTTTGCATGTATCAAATTGTTAACCATTCACCTATTCAGAAACACTTGAACATTTCCAGTTTGTGGTACTGTAAAGACTGCTACGAACATTTTCATACATGCTTTTGTGTGAACACAAGTTGACAATTCTCTGGGATAAATGACCAAGAATGCATTGGTAGGTAACTTGGTAATTACATACATACTTTTATAAGAAAGTATATCTTCCAGGGTGGCTGCACCAGTTTACATTCCCACTAGCAATGTATGTATAATCCAGTATTATCACATCCTTGCCGGCATTTGTTGTTACCACTATTTTTTATTTTAGCCATTCTGATATATGTATAGTGGTATCTCACTGGGTTTTTTTGTTTGCAATTTCCTAATGGTAATAATATCGAACATATTTTCATATGCTTATGATCATCTATATATACTGTTCATTAAAATGCCTGTGTATTTTTTTGTTCATTTTCTAATTGGATTATTTCACTGTTGAGTTTGAGAATTCTTTAAGTATTAATATTCTAGACACTAGTTTTTTTGTCAGATATGTGGTTTAAGCCACATATTGTCTCCAAGTCTATATCGTGTCCTTTCATCCTCTTGACAAGGTTTTTCACAGAGCAAAAGTATTTAATTTTGACGCGGTTCTATTATTCCAATTTTTCTTCTAGAGGACATGCTTTGGTATTAAGTATAAGAATTCTTTGATTGACTCTAGATCTTGAAGATTTTCTCATATTATTTCTAAAAGTTTTATAGTTTTATATTTTCTATGTATATCCATAACCCCTGCTGAATTAGTTTTTTAATAAAGCATAAGATTTATGAAGATTCAGCAAGGATTTTTGTCTATTAATGTCCAATTGGTCCAGCAACATTTGCTTAAAAGTCTATTCTTGCCCCCATTGAATTGCTTTTTTACCTTTGTCAAAAATTAGTCAGTCACATTTGTGTGAGTGACTTTCTGGATTATCTACTCTGTTCCAATGATCTATTTTCTATTTTTCTGCCAATACCACATTGTCTTTATAAAACTTTTTATGATAGTGCTATCTCTAGTTTAGCGGGGGAATTTTGCTCTGTAGAGGGCAATAGAAGGGCCTTAATTGCATGTGTGATATATAAGTTGTTTAATTTATATCAAATCATATTTTAAAGGAAACAGCAAAAGATAAACACTTGTTAAAACTAGTTAATAGCCGGGCTCAGTGGCTCAGCCTGTAATCCCACGCCTTGGGAGGCTGAGGTGAGTGGATTGCCTGAGCCTGCGGGTTCGAGACCCGCCTGGGCAACCTGGCAAGACCTCATCTCTACAATAAATCAAAAAATCAGCCGGGCATGGTAGCGCGTGCCTGTAATTCCGGCTACTCGGGAGGCTGAGGTGGAAGGGTAGCCGGAGCCCAGCAGGTCGAGGCTGCAGTGGCCGGGAACGGCCACTGCACTCCAGTCTGGGTGGCAGAGTGAGACTCCAACTCAAAAAAAACCCCAAAAAACTAGTTAGTAAGTACACAAGTGTTTACTTTATTGTTCTCTGAATTTTGTAAACATGTTTAAACTTTCAAAAAATATGAATCCAAATAGGACGAGAAAAAAAGAAAAGCAAATTGAAATGGGGTTTATTTATTCAACAAATATTTTTAGAGAACGTACTACATAACAGGCATCACTCTGGGATCTTGGAATAGAGAGAAATTCAAGCCAACAAAGTTCCTTCCTTCTCAGAATTCAATTCTATTTAAAAAGGAGAGAAGGCAGAAAATAAAATTAATGGCAATATAGTGGGAAAAATAAATTACTGATAATGCATTGGGGAAAAATGAATTAGATAAGGATGAGTAGGAGAGTAATACTGGTGCATGCTTAGAAGGGGTGGTCAAGGAATGTCTCTATGATAATGGGATATCAAAACAAGAATGAAGTGAGGAAGTGAGTCATCTACATATATAGGGAAAGAAAGCTCTCTGCAGAGACAAGCAAGTACAAAGAAAAGCTTGGAGTGCTTGTTAATAGCAAAGAGGTAAGAAGGAATGAGATACCATGAGCAGAAGAGCATTTGCAGATGAAATGCATGGAATAATGAGAGGTCAAAGATCATGTAGGCTTTGTGGGCTTTTAGAACCAAACTGGCTTTTACTCTGCAAAAGACAATAAGATTTGAAGTCTTAGGCAAAGAAATGACAGTGATCTTATTTATGTTTTAAAGTGACTAGTCTGGCTGCTGTGTTTAGAAAATACTCTTAGGAAGAGAATGAACAGCAAGGAGAGAATCTAAAAGAATGGTGTGGTAGACTGAATTCTAAAGGTGTTCCATTGAGAATCTAATCCCTTGTTAATTTGATCAAACCCTAATCTACATACTGCTGTGAAGGGACTTTGCAAATAGCATTAAGACTACTAATCAGCTGGCCTTAAAATAGGGAGTTTGTCTTGCATTATCCAGCTATACTCTGTAATCATATGCACCCTTGGGAAAAGCAGAACAGTCAGTAAGGGAGAAGAGGCAAAAGGAGAGGTCAGAGAAATCTGAAGTATGAGAAGAACATGACCTGCTGTAACTGGCTTTGAAGGTGGAGGAAGGGGACCATGAGCCAAGGGATTCTGGTGGCCTCTAGAAGCTGAGAATCAGCCCCACCCAATGTCCAGGAAGGTAACAGGGCTCTCAGTCATACAGAAACATAAAGTTGAAATCTGCTAACAACCTGAATGAGCTTAAAACCAGGTTTATCCTCAGAACCTACAGCTTTGTTGATACTCTGATTCTATCCCTTTGAAATCTGAAGTAGAGAACCAACTGAGCCACAGTTTGCTTGGACTTCTGACATCCAGAATCATAAAATAATACATAGCTTTCTTCATATTTATTTATTTATTTTCTTACTTACTTATTTTAAAGATGTGGGGTACAATTCAGGGTTAGGTATACACATGGTCATTGTACAGATAATAAACAGTTTTATTTAAAAGTAGCTAAGTTTGTGATAATCTGTTAAGCGTCAGAAGAAAATTAATACCAGTTGATAAATTATGCAATAATTCAGGTAAGAATTGATAGTGGCTTGGACCAAGGTAGTAGTAGTAGAAATAATGAGAAGTGGTTGGATTCTGGAAGTGGTTGAAAAGGAAGAACTGAAATAGGTGTCAAGGTACATTCCAGCCTAAACAAATAGAAAGATACCACTTATTAAGATTGGAAAAATAGTAGGAACAGCTTTGGAAATAAAATTGAGGAACTCTGTTTTGGACATGTTATATTTAAGAAGTAAAAAGGAAATGTCAAGTATCGATGGAGTCCGGAGATTAAAGCCACTATCTAGAAATGAGGACATCAGCATATAGACAGTAAAGTCTTGATACTGGGTGCCATCTAAAAAAATAAGAATATATGGAACATTTTAAAGGACATCGGAATCAAATAGACCTGAATTCAAATACAGAAACTCTCTCTTAGTGACATAACTACTATGCACCACATTTTCATCTGCCAAATGATGTTGATAAATCAAGTCCATCCTCTCCTACCTGCAATTAAAAATCTAAAAAGTTTTGAAAACCTGAAGTTTTTTATAACTCATTTGAAAATAATTATGACCTGAAATTATCAGTTAGTACAAGGTGGTTGATAATGTTATTTAGATCTCCATTTTGTCACTGATTTTTTTTCTGCTCCACATGCTTGATCCATTTTTGACAGAGGAGACTCAAATATCTTCAACTATGTTTGTGGAACTGATAATTTCATCTCTCAGTTCTGACAATTTTTGTTCTATACAGTTGGAATCTTTATTATTAAATACATACACATTTAGGATTATCATGTATTCCTTATATTTTTTGCCATTAAGATATTTTCTCATTATCTTTAGCACAGACATAGCTCAAAGATAATGCAGATTTTTTTCCAGAGAATTATAAAGTGAATATCACAATAGAATGAGTCACACAGATTTTTTTATTTTCCAGTGCATATAAAAACTATGTTTCTGCTGTACTCTAGTCTATTAAGTATGCAATAGCAGCAAGTCTAAAAAAGGATGCACACACTTTAATTAATAATACTTTATTGTTAAAAATCCTAACAATCATCTGAGCTTTCAGTGAGTTATAACTTTTTTGCTGGAGGGGCGTCTTCTCACAATATTGATGATTGTGAATGATGAGGGTGGTAGTTGCTGAAGGTTGAGGTGGCTGTGGCAATTTCTTAAAGCAGGACAACAGTGAATTTGGCTGCATAAATTCACTCTACCCTTCATGCAAGGTTTCTCTGTAGCATGCAATGCCGTTTGATATCATTTTACCCACAGCAGAACTTCCTTTAAAATTGAAGTCAATCATCTCAAAACCTGCCACTGCTTTAGCAACTAAGTTTATATAATATTCTAATCCTTGTCATGTTAACAATATTCACAACATCTTCACAAGAGTAGATTTCATCTCAAAAAAAACTAAGAAGCAACTCCTCATTCATTCAAGTTTTATTATGCTATTGTAGCAATTCAGTCACATCTTCAGGTTTCACTTCTTGTTCTAGTTCTCTTGATATTTTTTACGTATCTGCAAGTACCTCCTCCACTGAAGATTTGAAACTCTCAATGTCATTCATGAGCTGGAGTCAACTTCTTCCAAAATCTTGTTAATATTCAAATCTTTATCTCCTTCCACAAATCATGAAAGTACTCAATGGCAACTAGAATGATGAATTCTTTTCAGAAAGTTTTCAATTTATTTTCCCCAGGTCCATAAGAAGAATCACTATCTATGGTAACTATAGCCTTGTGACATGTAATTCTTAAAAAATAAGACTTGAAATTTGAAATTACTCCTTGAACCACTGGTTGCAGAATGGATGTTGCATTAGCAGGCACAAAACAACATTTATCTCCTCGTATATCTCCATCAGAGCTCTTGATGATGAAGTTCATTGTCAATGAGCATTAATATTTTGAATCTGTTGTCTGAGCAATAGGACTCAAAAGTGGACTTAAAATATTCAGCAAATCATGGTGTAACAGATGTGTTATCCTCTAGGCTTTGTTATTTCACTTATAGAATACAGGAAGAGTAGATTTAGCATAATTTTTTAAGGAGCCTAAGATTTTCAGAATAGTAAATGAACTTTTGCTTCACTTTAAAGACACCAGCTACATTAGTCCCTAACAAGAGAGCCAACGTGTTTTTAGAAGTTTTGAAGCTAGGCATCTACTTCTTCCCTCTAGCTATGAAAGTTCTAGATGATATCTTCTCCCAGTAGAAGTTCAGTTTGTCTATATTTAAAATCTGTTGTTTAGTGTAGCAAACTTCATTAATTATCTTAAGTAGATCTTCTGGATAACTTGCTTCAGTTTCTACATCAGCACTTCCTGCTTCATCTTGAACATTTATGTAATAGAGAATGCTCTTTCCCTAAGTCTCATAAACCAACTTCTTCCAGCTTCCAACTTTTCTTCTGCAGCTTCCTTACCTCTCTCAGCCTTCATAGTATTGAAGAGTTAGGGCTTTGCTCTGTATTAAGTTTTGGCTTAAGGGAATGTTGAGGATCTTTTATTCAGACCACCGAAACTTTCTCCATGATCAGCAATAAAGCTGTTTTGCTTTCACACTACTTGTGCGTTTGCTGGAGCAGCACTTTTAATTTCCTTCAAGAATTTTTTCCTTTGCATCCACAACTTAGCTAGCTGTTTGGTGCAAGAGGTTTCACCTTTGGCCTATCACAGCTTTCTATATACCTTCCTTACTAAGCTTAATCATTTCTAGCTTCTTATTTAGAGTAAGAGACATGTATTTTTCTCACTTGAAGCTTGGAGTTCATTTTAGGGTTATTAATTATAACTTTACATTGTTATTAATTTTAATATTTTTGTGTCTCAGGGAATGGGAAAGCCCAAGGAGGGGGAGAAAGATAGGAAAATGGCTAGCCAGTGGAATAGTCAGAACACACATAACATTTATTGATTACATTTGCCATCATATATGGGCACAGCTCATAGTGCCCCAAAACAATTACAACGATAACATCAACACTGATTACAGACCACCATAACAGATACCATAAAGGAAAAGTTTGCGCTTTTCCGGTGGCAGATGGGTGGCTCACTCAGAGCCCAGCAAAATGAAGTTTAAGGCTATGAGCAGATATACCAGCCCCATGAACGTGGCAGTCTTCCCATATTTGACCGTGGTGCTCTTGGCCATAGGCATGTTCTTCACCGCCTGGTTCTTCGTGTATGAGGTCACCTTCACCAAGTACACTTTCAATATCTGCAAAGAACTCCTCATCTCCCTGGGGACCTCGCTTTTTATGGGCTTTGGAGTCATCTTCCTGCTGCTCTAGGTCAGCATCTATGTGTGAGCTCCCAAGGGTACCGGCCAGGTGACTTCCCTAAATCCCTGATTTTGTAAATTAATTTTTTCACTGTGCTGGAAGCTTCCCACTTACTGCTTACAATAAAGACAGATGTGTGACTGTCAAAAAAAAAAAAAAAAGAAAGAAAAGAAAAAGTTTGAAGTGAGAATTACTAAAAGTGATATGGAAACACAAAGTGAGCATGTTATTGGAAAAATGACATTGATTTACTAGCTCAATGAGGGGTTGCAATAAGCCTTCAATTTGTAAAAACCATAATAAGATCTGCAAAATGTAATAAAGTTAAGCACAATAAAACAAGGTATGCCTGTAAATATTTTTGTCTTACTATATTTATCTGATGTTAATATAGTTACTCCAGTCTTCTTATGCTTAGTTTGCATAGCATTTCTTTCACTTATTTACTTTCGAGCCATCTGTGTTTTTACATATAAGCATGCCTAGTTCATACAGAATATACAGAATATAATTGGGTCTTTTTTGTCCAATCTGACAATCTCTGTTTTTTAATTATAGTATTTTGACCATTTACTTTTAATTTTTTTTCTGTTTGTGACCTGTTTTTGTTTGCTTGTTCTTCTGTTCTTCCTTTTTGCCACATTTGGAATTGTCCGTTTTATAAAAATTCCATTTGAATGTCTCTATTATCTTTGAAATTACAGACAGTTCCCAACTTAAAGTGGTTCAGCTTAGATTTTTCAACTTAGGATGAGTTTGTCAAGACACACCCACATCGAAAGTTGAGGAGATCCCTATGAATTATGATGAGATTATGGCTTATAGTGAATACATGTTACCTTTGCAACATGATAAAGTAAGAAAATCCAAAGTTGGGCTATTGTGAATTAGAAATTCTCTGCTCTTTTGTCAGCACTAAATGTATTTTCAACTTATGCATTTCAATTTATTTTGACTTATGAAAGATTTATCAGAATGTAATCCCATCACAAGTTAAGGGATATGAGTAGAGATTTTACATTTTGAGTAGTTGTTACAGAGATTAAAATATATATCCTTGACATTTCAGTTTATTCGTATTGTACTAGTTCACATAAAATGTAGAATGCTTGCAACAGAATAGGCCCTTCATCCTCTTCTCTATCCACTATTCTACAGGTTTAATATATGTTACAACTACATATATATTGAATCTCAAAAGACAAAGTTATAATTTTTGCTTGAGATTCATATGTCTTTTTAAAAACTAAGAGTAAAAATAGCCCTATATTCATCCTCACATTTCTAGTGCTCTTCGTTCTTTCCCAATTATCCAGCTTTCTTATGTTTCCCCTTCAATTATAAGATTTGTCCAGAACATTTCTTGTGAAGGTCTGCTGGTTAAAAGCTCTCATATATTTAATTCATCTTAAAATAATGCTTAAGTAAATTTTAAATATAAGATTCTGAGTTAACAAGTTTTTCTCCACCCTGTGCTTTAATGAAATTGTTCCATTGTCTTCTGGTCTCCATCATTTCCGATGGAAAGTCAGTTGTCAAGCCTATCATTTTTCTCCTGTCTATAATGTATCATTTATTTCAGAATATTTTCAAGCTCTTTATCTTTACTCTTGAACAAGTTACCTTGTGGTCCTAGGCTGAGTTACTCAAATATGTATATTTATATCTTTCACCAAATGTTAAGTGATTTAAGTCATTATGTCTTCAAATAATTTCTGCCCTTGTTTTTCTTTATTCTCCTTCTAAAACTCCAATTACATGGATGTTAATCTTTTTATGATTTCCCACATATCTCTGAAGATTTGTTCCTTCATACTCCCAATCTTTTTTTCCTATTATTCCTCAAACTGAATAATTTCTGTTGATTTATTTACACATCCACCAACTATTTCCTCTGTCTTCTTCATTTTGCTATTAAGCCCATCCAGTGGAGCTTCTAGATACTCTATTTCTCAGTTCTAAACATTTTTTTATAGTTTCCAGTCCTCTGCTGAAACTGCCTACCTTTTTATTGATTTTAAATAGTTATATATAACTATTGATTACATTCAAGTATAATTATACTAGCTGCTTTAAAATCCTTATCTGCTCATTTAAAAACTTTTTTGTCTTATAATAATGACAATATATATCCTCTTTGGGTCAGTAGCCCTGATTGTCTTTCCCTTGAGTATAGGTCATGTTTACCTGCTTCTAAGTATATTAAATAATTTGGAAATTTCCTAGACATTATGAATAATACATATTAGAGAATGTGACTTCAGATATGTTTATCCATAGAGTATTTTTTATTGTTGCTTTAGCAAACAGTTAATGTAACTGAAAGTGCAAACTCCATCTTCTCTCCAATATACAGAAACTATGCTTGTGTATACTTTACTGTACAGTACTGTATATTTGTTTTTATGTATTATTTGTGTGAACAGTATTATAAACCTATTACAGTACAGTACTTATAGTACTATATAGCTGATTGTATTAGTTGGGTACCAAGGGTAACTTTGTTAGACTTATGAATGAATTGAACTTACAAACATGTTTTTGGAATGGAACTTGTTCATATGTAGGGGACTTGCTGTATATGTATGCGTGTATGTGTGTGTGTGTGTGTGTATACACAGTAAGTTCTCTATGTATATAAATACCTTGGTTCTCCATATATTATCCACATATCCACATACATTATATACATATATGTGTATTATCCATATATATTTTATATTAGATAAGACATATATATAATGTATTTAGTGAGATATCTCACTAAATAGTAATGATTTTGATAACCGAACACTTCCCCAATCCTTGATAGAAGTGTTTGATAATAATCAGCATATGAAAAAAAAAAAAAAAAACAATTCTGAAACACATTTGTACCCAAGTGATACAGACAAGTAAAATGTTGTATCTATTTCATAGAAAGCATCTGGGAAAAAATAACATGTATAAAAAGAAATATCCTAGTGTACAAATGTCCTTACCTCATTTGAAAATGATTGGAAAAGCAATGATATCAGTTGGAACCAGGCAAATGGAGATAAATTTTCATTTCTTCCTATCAGATTAAAATGCTTATATATTTGTCAAACTGTCCAGTCACAATATATTCAATAACTGTCAAGTCTCAGATTCTCACATTTTCATTGCCTACCTGCTCAGTGATTATTTTGGCTGTTTCTGAATTTCCCAACAAAGTATGAATAGATAACAATGGATACAATGGATACTACTGTAGTCAGTATTTACAGAACAAATAAAGGATGAAAGGTGAAAGGGACAATAAGAAAGAAAATCCAATAACTGTATTTTAATGTATTATAATAATCATAAAAATATTTACTAAATTTAAATTTAGTTCAAGTTACTGAATATAATGTTCTGAACTCTGAAATAAAAATATAATATGCCTATGTTTTTCTACACAACCCTGTGAGAAAGTCTACTCTTTTAATCCTCACCCTGTCAAGTAGGTATTATTTCTCTCCTTATTAGACATAATATTATTATACTCATTATCCTAAGATGTGGAAACAGAAGCTTGGAGCTATTAAGTGATTTGACCAAACTCACAAGCCTAAAACATAGTAATGCTAGGATTCAAATAAGAATGTTGTCAAAGTCCCTATTGTTCTTACTGTACCAATTATAATCCAAAATTTGAGTCATGCCAGTAGCAGAGAAATAAAAAGTTTTAAATATTAATTTTTCAGCAAACACTGTGATTTTGGGTAGAACAGGTCTTCAGAAATGTCAATAGACTATACATTATTAATCAATGTATCAAAATCAAGAATTTAAATATTTAAGCATTTCTGCCACTGAAATGTAGGTAGCAAATACCACAATCACTAAAAGTTTTGATAATACATTGTATTTCTACCCCTTACCAAAGAAGAATGGCCTCAGTTGATCTCATTCTAATAATTTTCTATGGAAAAGCAGGTTGGAGACTCTAGAGAGGTTGAGATTACTGATTCTCTGCTGGGAGCCATAATCCTTAGGAAGAGCAAAGATGGAGAGGACCTGAAAACGGGAAAAATGCTGGCTGGGAGCAAGGCCCCAGTAGAATGTGGCCATAATGGAGGCAGAGCCCCATGGATCCTGTTGATGGACCTTCTCTGACTCTGGAGGATTGTGTGCGAGGGCTTGAAAATGTTTCCCCCCTCTTTTGGTAACATATTGGCTAGTGTATGTGTGGATGGATGGTAACATTTAACAGCAAAACTATGTATGGATGGAGGGATTGCAGCAAATGTACCCCTTGGAGATATGTGAGGATATTTTTCAATCTCCTTTCCCATGAAATCACAAGGCTGTTAACTGAAAAATAGTGGCCCACTTCCTTATTTCACTTTGGTATTGGTTAACAGACCCCATGCAGAAATAACAATATTGATGGCTAAGATTGATGAGGGAGTA
>CAUYQG010161470.1:0-32193 GCA_963574415.1 Tarsius wallacei | reverse complement strand
CCACCCCCCCCCGCGGCCCCTGCCCAGCTGTTGGTTTTTTTACATGTCACCGTGCGCGCTGGTGGGGCGGGCGGAGTTGGGGGGGGGGTGGGGGGGGGGGGGCGGCCGCCCCCAGGCCAGAGGGCTATTGCCCAAGTCTGAAAACTTTGGAAAATTTAATAAGGACGTTTTGCCTTATTAAACGTCCCACTTAAAATGGGCTCACAGTTCCAACAACCGGTGCAAAAGGAGCATGTTCCACCAGGCCAGGCCTGGCCTGTGACTGGTCTGGCCCCTGGCATCCCAAATTGGACCAGGAAATGGAGTTTTGCTGCGGGAAGGATGCTTCTACTTCTAAGAGTAGGCACTTCCCTGACCCTCTAAGTCTTGAGCTATGTTTCCAAACCATTCTTTAACATTTTCCCCCCTGGGGGTCATCCAGAAGGAGGAGGAAGGATTTGGGCAGATGGGCAATGAGAGGTGGAAGCGTTTTGGAGACTGTTTGCACCAGGTAGGAAGAAGCTCTGGCAGTGTATCCAGGATGTCTTCAGAGTGACTGGCCTTGTCTTCTGAACTTTCAGGAGAAGCAGGGCTGGAATGCAGTGCTCCCCACTGCCTGGTGCAGTCTGGTCAAGCCGTCTCCTTCCTCCCTTCTTCTTGCAGCTTCTCCCGGCTGACTTATGGCCCAGAGAAGAGAAGCTGCGTTTAGGGATCCATCCAGCCAGCGTGCTCTTTTCTCCACAATCCACTTAAAGGTTCTGAGTCCTGCCTTTCAGCTCCTTTTCACTCAAGTGTATTTAAACTTCCTGAGATTTCTCTGGCAGTAAGAAACCAGAGCTTTTAGATCAGGACTGGCTCTCATGAAGTCCCCCCTCCCCAGTCAGAAAACAGACAGGATGTGGCAGGAACTGATAACAACATCCTTGCTTCTCCCCTTTCTCCCATGACCCCCTTCACCCTGGCTCCAGCACGTGGACAGCAACAGCCTGGGAGCTGGTGGAGACCACCTCCCAGAAAAAAACAAAAGGCTCACAGGAGGTGTTGAGCATCCTCCCACTTCCCGCTGGTGGAGAGGTATTTCTGTGGTGAGAGCGTCTGTCCCCTTGTGCACGTGGGGCGTGTGCGCCGGCTGGTGTGATGGGATATGACAGGGTCTCGGCCAGGAGAGAGAGAACCAGCACGAGGCCTGGTGCAGAGGGCAGGCTGTTCTCAGATACTGATGGAGCCAGAGTTGTCAAGGAGGCAGACCCTCTGGAGAAGGCTTCCGAGGAGGAGACCCTTGCTGGCACCTGGCTTCTTTTCTTTTATTATTATTCATGAAGAGGGCCAAGGGCTACCAAAAGTATGGACTCTGACCTCAGGCTGCTTGTGAAAAGCCAAGGAACATTGATCTTTCCAGAGTGGCAGACATAAGAAAGGACTTTGAAGTTAGGGCGGGGTTCAAATTTCAGACCCACAGTTCCTAGTTGTGTGACTGTAGGCAAATTACTTGACCTCTCTTATCTTCAGTTGTCTTGTCTCTAATACAAGGCTAAAAAAGTCTCTATCTGGAGTGAACTAAAGGGCACATGGCAAGTCCTCAAGAGATAGTTGCTGAATAAATGAACATGTAAAACAGTAGACAACACCTGGCATATAGCAAACATTCAGTACATGTTAGCAGTTGTCTTCTGATCACCTACTCTGTGTGAATGGGTCATCTTGATTTTCTCAATCTCATGTGGCATCATTCTCCCCACTTTATAGATGAGAAAACTGAGGCTTAGAGAGGCTAAGTTGCTGGTTCGAGGTCACACAATAAACTGCGAATGAGATCCGCTTGAGTCTTTTAGTTTGAGGTCTCAGTTGAGATTCAGGAAAGGGTAATATGCTTAGAGCCAGTTTGCCAGAGTTTACCTGCATTGTAGTCTGGAGCTAAAAAGAATGGATTTGAGGTTCCATTTTTGCCCAATATCCCTTGTAGGGACTGTGAAGATGGTAGTGGTGAGCAACTGGAGACTGCCTCTCTTTTTTCTGGAAGCTCAGCTATTTCCCAGACCAGCAGAGGGCTTCAGCCATGCTGCCCTCATGTCAGTCGCCCTTAGTTGTACGAGAGTCCCCTCTTCTGGGTTCTGCTCCTTGTGGATTCTTACCAAATTCAAAACATTTATGACTTGGGAATTCACTTGCAGAAATCTGTTCTGGCTGTGTGTTTCACATGGTGTGGGCTAGGCCTTCAGTTTCAGGGTGAAGTTCCTGTGGACCCAGCCCTCTGTAGCTCCTCTCCCAAGCATCCTCCAGTCTTCCTCCTCCTCCTCCTCAAAAGCCATCTGTGGCTGAGTCTCACGTCCGCCTCTTAACCTGCTTTGGCACTGAGCTGTGCGGAAGCCCTTTGTCATAGGGGATGGCTTCGGCCTCGTTCCAAAGTAGCCACCAGTCAGGACAGCTGCAGGGGAGGGTCTGTGGGCTTCTGTCTGGTGCCCGCTGCGGCCGGATCTGGCCAGGGCTCTCCCGGAGGCTGGCGCAGCCTGAATTGTAGAATGGCCAGTGCGTTCATTAGAAATGCTGGCAAAAGACTGGCGCTTTTTAATGAAGGCCCCCCCCCCATTTTCCCCTTTCTTCCCTGGTGGTGCTGGTGTTGTAGGAGGAGGCACTCGTAATTATTTACCGATGCATCGTCATGGGGATTTTCCGATATGCCCCCACCTCTGGGACTCCTTGGAAGGGCGTGCTCAAATGTGAATGTTTTCCTTGGTCCAGAGGTCCCCTCCTCGCTCCTCCCTCCCTGTCCCTCCAAGCTCCTGTGACGTCAGCCCAGAGGTGACTGGGTGTCTGTCTGCTGCAGGTTCCGAGGCAGGGGATGCAGTTTCATAGCACAATCGCTTTTCAGCCCTGAGATGATCTAGGTTGCTTTCTCTCACTTCCCTCGTGGACCCTGGTGTCTCGCCTCCCACAGCTGTCTCTGGGGAAACAATGGTGTCGCTTTTGACTCCACAGACCATTGTGTTCCTGTCTTATCATACCTTGGTGCCTCACTTTTATGATGGTGAGAATGCACCCCACATAGGTTTGAAAGAGAACTCAATTCTGGCGCCTGTGTGCTTATTTCAAGAACAAGAGAAGCGGGGCTTTCCAAAGGCCCCCCCGAGGTGGCTAGTCCTTGAAGGGGCTCAGAGGAAGATCCAATTGCAGCTTGATTTAGGCCTCTCGATGTGGTTCTGGATGAGGGGCAAAGAAGCTCAAATCTGTACTTTTCCACAAAAGACAAATCTGACTGTTGGACATTCTCTTCTCAGGTCTGGGTCTTACACCATGAAGGAAGATGACAGCCCGGGATGGAGCCACCGCCGTGATGAACGCTTGCAGGAGCCGTGAGGAGCGGCTTTCCACAGAGTGTTTGCGGTGATTTATGGGAGTCAGGGGCTGCTGGAGAGGGATGTGGATATTATCAGCTCGGTGGATTAAATGCCCATTTACATTGTTATTGACATATAAATTATCCGTGCCAAGGAGACAGTGAAGGAAAGGGTTTCTGGGGCAGTAATGTGGCATACACCCCAGGAAACAGACTTGTCTTTGCCCAAATCTGTCCTCTGGGCTCTCATGAAGCGAGTCTTGGACCTCAAGTAAAACCCCAAGTCTTAGACCTCACGATGCCGACAGCAGCTGCCCTCATTGGTAAGGCAGCAGTGGCGAGTGAGGTTCCGGAGTGGATTTTAAGAAGACAGGAAGACTGTTGAAGAGGTAGCACTGATTTCCTCGGCTGGTGGGAACCGTGTGTAGCAGTGTGCATGCATCCCTTTTGCCTGGATCCTTTATTTCCTCTGTGGATGTGGAAGCATCGCTGAAGAAGACAGGGGATTTTATTTCTGGGAAATGGAATCAGTTTCTGAGTCCAGCCAGCAGCAGAAGAGAAAGCCCGTTACCCATGGACTGGAAGATCAAAAGAGGGTAAGTGGACGAACTTTGTTACTTTGTTACTTCGATGGAATTGCTGTGTGTGATTCAGAAGGCATATGTGGTTACGGAGGCAGCATGGTGGCTTGTGGTTTGCTGTGTCCTGGTGCTGGGCTTCTGCCTTGACTTGCTGCTAGGCAAGGGGAGAGATAAAGAAAAGGAAAAAATAAAATAAAGAATCAGTCCTGGAAGCCAGAAAGGCAAAGTTTTGTAAGCTTTAGCTGAGGGAGTTAAAAAAAAGAGTGTTGGTGTTCTGAACCAACAAACACGAGCTTCTTTGTACTGAAGCCCACTTTGGGATTCACACATTCTTAGCACCTTTTGGAAATGTTACTCCTGATAGCGGAGGTTTCATTTGAGTTATTCTCTGTGTGGTCTGTCGGCTCTTGTGTTTATGGATCAAAAACACATTCGACTTCACTCTTTGGCCCTATCTGTGAGAATGTCACAGCCATTTAAAATGGCCTGTTGAGTGCAGGTCATTTGCTGTCATCGGTCTGAAAGCTGCAGTCACCCAGGACCTGTGTCTACCAGTTAAAGTTCAACTTGTCTTTAAAAGACAGACACGCTGGGGAGTCGCACGGAGCAGCTGGTTGTCTAGGAAGAAAGTTGAGGCTGTATCTCCTCACGCCCCGGGTATAGCTAGGACCAGGATGTGGTAAGGGTTAAATCCAACTCAGGCAGAGTCAGAGTTTGTGTTCATCTGAAAGTAAGTTCTGATATCCTTTTGAAATGTTGTGAATGGTGGAGAAACCTCTGGTGTTCCCTCAGTGTGGTGTGGCCATCCTCTCTCCTTCCGAGTCTCAAAGATTGACTCATCCTAGGGTGAAATACACGTAGAGATAAAAAAATATTCTCTCAACTCTTCCCTGTATTTTATATGGCTTTGTGTGTGTGTGAAAAAGAATTTGGTATTGGGTTTTTCTCTAACTTCCAAAGGATGACAATACATGGAAACAAAGTACACTTTCTAAACATAGTACTGACTCCATTTCTTAAAAACAAAAAAAGATTTCACTCTTGAAATTGCACTCACTATAATTCAGGAGAAATGCCCACTGCCTTAGGAACCTAGATAAGTGGAATTTGTTTTGTGGTGTCTGATTTATTAAGTGTATAACCTACTAGACCTGTCTGCTCCTATTCCTACGGAAGCTTCCTGAGAGATAGGAGGAAAATCGATAATTGTTGTGAACAGAACCCAGCGTTGACTGCATTTGACTAAGTATTAGCCAAGTTTGGTATCCAGATACTCAGGAACATTTGGGACCTCTGACACTGCGGACAATTTTAATTGGGCTGGTACACCAAGATAATATGCAATTATGACGGCTTCTTCTTGGCTAGGTGTGGATGTCTGCATTTTCCATCTGTTCCTGGCGCTGGCTGCGTTGGGTCCACATGTACTGAGGAGCCTCTGGAAGGAGAATATAACCCCAAGTGAGTTCTGCGGCAGCTGGGGTAACATCAATTGGTCATGCTCAGCTGACATTCATTTTAACTTGAACTCTAGCCGTCATGGCAATTATTAAATTTATAATGATATATGTAAGATCCATTTTAATGACTCTCCATGCTTGGGTGAGCTCTCACTTGTGCTGGCAAAATAAGGCTTAATAGAGTATTACATTTCATCTTCTACTGAATTTTCCAGGCAGTGGTTGAAACTTTGCTTAGAAGGAATGAGATTGTCTTTCCTGATAGGCATGGCGATCGAGTTCCAAGCTGCTCGAGTACGGTTTCTAGGCTTCTAGAAATGCTGCCACTGCAGCAGCTTCTGTTGGTGGCAGCAGCTTCTGTTGGTGTGTGCATGTGTGTGTTTGTGGGTAAACACACTCTCCATTTGCGTCAAGTGTGAAGTTAAACAAGCCTCCCAGCGTGCAGCCTGGAATGTCTTGTCCATAGAGCTGAAAGGCGACTCTATGGTGTTTTGACTCAGATGCCTTGGGTGAGCTGAAAACACCTCTTTGGGGGGATTGGCTGGAAACCTGACAAAGGCACAATCGAGGCATCTGCTGGGGAGCTGGGAAGTGTCCACCAGCATGCTTAAGTTACCAAGCACTCACTGGCATTGGATCCTTGTGGCATTTGTGTGCGTGTGTATGTGTGTGAAAGAGATGTTTGGGGAAGGACGATTGCGGGAGAAGACGGGAGATAGACCAGAGGGATGGCCAGTCTCAGTTTTGCTGTACTTCCTACTGTACTGAGAAGCAAAAGCCTTCTCGTGCACCTGGTTGTAGCTTGGCTCTTGTCTGGGATTTCCTGTGGATAGAGTTCAGGGCCATCTAGGATCTGGCTTTTTGGGAATATATGTGTGTCCCTTCTGCAGTCAAGAGTGCTGTGAACTGCAGAACCAGAGAGCTGGGTTCAAATGTCAATGATACTGTGTGCTAGCTGTATGACCCTGGGAAAGCTACTTAACCGCTTTAGAGTCTACGTTTTCAACATAGGACAATAGTACGATCATAGGGATATAGGTAAGATTAAATGGAATAAAGCTGATAAGCAGTTTGGCACTTAATAAATATTTAAGAAATGTTCTCTATATCCATGGGACAAATTGCAATGTGGATTTCCTCCCCCCACCTTTGTTCTTCTAGGACTGCGTGTGATTTTGTTTTAAACCTTAAAAAAAAAAAAAACTCAAGTAACAATACATATTACAAATCCAAACATTATAGAAGAATACAGAATATCAGTTCCTCTTTTCTCTAATTCAGGGGTTCCCAACCCCTGGGCTGCCGACCAGTACCAGTTTGTGGCCTATTAGGAACTGGACCACACAGCTGGTGGTGGGCAGCGGGCGAGCAGCGCTCCATCTTCTGTCAGATCAGTGGTGGCATTAGACTCTCATAGGCACCTGAACCCTATTGAGAATTGCACCTGTGAGGGATGGAGGTGGCACACTCCTTATTGAGGATCTGATGCCTGATGATCTGAGGTGGAACTGAGGCAGTCATGCTGGTGCTGGGGAGCATCTGCAAATACAGATTAATGTTAGCAGTGAGGTTTGCACGGCTCTCCCCTTGTCACTGCCCCCCACCCCCCCCCCCCACGGTGGGAAAACAGTCGTATATTTAACAGGTCCGGGGCCAAGGAATAATTGGGTTGTCAAAAGTGGTCCCGGATTCCACAAAGGTTGGGGAACGCTACTCTAATTCTATTCAGCAGTGACTGCTATTAACATTTGGGATATATTATTCCTGACCTCCTTTTTTTCCTTTGGTTTGTGTTTCTCAATAAAATGGAATCATGCTGTATATATTTTTAGGAAACTTGATTTGTCATGTAATATAATGTGGATATCTGTCTGAGCCGCTACAGCATACCTGCTTCACCCCTTTCAATGACTGAATAGAGTTCCACATAGACGTGCCAACATTTCTATAACGAATCCCTTATGGATGTACATTTAGGATGTTGCCAGGTTTTTGCTCTGTGATTTTTTTATATCACTTAATTCCATTATTTATCTGTTCAACAAGTATTTATGAAGTGCCCCCTTGGGCCAGGCACTGTTTTAGGAGCTAAGTGTAAACCAATGTCTTTTTTTTCCCGAAGATTACATTTGGACCTGCGCTATCTAATATGGCTTCCTGCAATGGCAGAAATGTTCTATTCAAGCATTGTGCAGATCAGTAACCACTAGCCATATTGGACACGGAGCACTTGAAATGTGACTAGTATGACTGAGGACCTGAATTTCAAATTTAACTTTGTTCGAGTTAAGTTTAAAACGCTACATTTGATGGGGACAGCGCCTTTCTGAACAGCCAATGACAGGCAAATAATGATGTCATCTGTTTGCAGACAATGGCCTATGCTCTAAAGAAAAATAAATAGGGCAAAGTGGTATAGTAAAAATCATTTTTATGATTTTTAAATTTCCTCCTTAATGGGTATATAACTTAGATCCAGTTTAAACTTTAAAAGTGCCTGCTTTCAAAGTTTACAGATTGATGAACTTTTATACTTCTTATGCACCTGTGTAGCCACCACAAAAATCAAGATAGAGACCTTCTCTTGTCCCAAGAGAATGAGTTTTACCTGAGCATAAGGGGATGCCTCCCTGAGGAAGTGTCTTCTAGACAGAGACCTCAATGATGAGAAGCCGCTGGCCGTTGGAATATCAGGAGGCAGATCTCAGAACGTATGAACGTGTCCACTTGCACCCTGCACCAGGGGTGAGAGTCACTCAGAACTTGACTTATCTGGATGCCATGTGAAGACAGCAGCTGCCTGTGTATCCCTAGCACTTGTCAAATTCAAATTCTGTGCTGAAGTCAGGAAAAAGCCAGGGAGGCAGGGGGCTGCGGATTGCCACGGAGAGGGATTCATCGAGGTAAGTATTGTGCAGTGCTCTAAGAACCCACTTAACTAGCATGGATGGGAGAAGTAAAATTTCCCCGACAGACACCTATTGATCAGTCAAGGGAATGACTTTTTGATTGATTTTTTTCTACTCCTCCTTAGAAGTTTGTCCTTCACAGGCTGAGCTTTCCCATAGACGATGAACACTGTAAAATAAGAATTGCTCAGGGTTTTAAAAAGATGCTTGATGACTGAGTAGTGACAAAGATGGTTTCGTTGGGATATTCTGGCTGTCAGCTTCTCAGCATGAAAGCTTCCTGGAGCCAGTTTTCAGAAATGACTTTGGAGAGGGTGAACTCAGGCTTAGTGCAATTAAAATTTCCAGGGTTGGCTGAACTGCTCTGGATTGCCTAATCCGGCCCTTCAAAGGCCGATATATTATCATACTTGCCCCATCAGCCTCTCCGCTTCATTTTTATTCATGGCACCTCTGACTTCCCTGTCACTTGGGTTGCAGCTCAGAATTGTTTGACCTTCCCCACACCCCCCAAGTCCAGCACCTTTTCATCCAGTCATCAACCATATTTGCTGCTGTCCCACATGTACCTGGCATCTGTCTCTTTCTAGTCTCACTGCTATCATCTTAGCTTCAGATCCAGGAATTCTTACCCAGATGACTCTCTTGTCTCCATTTATTTTTCTTCAGCTCATTCTCCACTGCTGGCCAGATGACTTGTCCTAGAGTTCAGCTGTTATCCTCCTGCTCAGTGACTTCCTTCTTGTCCCTGGAAGGAGCCATCTTCTCCAGCTCCTGGCACTTTATACTGTGCCCGACTTCCGGCTATAATGGGTAGAAGCTAGAATTCCACTAGAGTCTCAGTGACCTTAGCTTCAAACCTGGAAACATTCGATAACCTTCCAGAGCTGTTCTCCCAATGGCATTTATGCCATAGGTTATAAGACGCTTAGCACTGTGCCCGGCTCATTGAAAGTACTCAGTGTGTGAGATTGCTGTGACTATTTTCTCTCCCATTCTCTCTTATGCAGATCTTCCATTCCTGTTAAACTCTGATTGCTGATCCCTGAACAGTCCTCTCTTTTTCCCCTACTTCTGAGTCTTTGCTTGTTCACCATGCCATACTATCCACCCAGAAGACCCTTACTCCCAGACCCCCATCCTTTCTCCATGACAATGGATCCTCTTCATGTTTTTATGCCTTGCTCAAGTGCAGCCCAGGTAGCAGTACAACACATTGTCCTTATGTCCAAGACATTTCCTACATGTCATACCTCTGAATCCTATTGATGGCTCCTTGAGGAAGGAACCTGGACTTGTCCTTCTCTTCATCCTCTGGCACATAGGAGGCCCCAAGAAATATTGGTTGAGTGAATGAATGTTACCTGTTGGTTTGAGATTCCTCTGTGGTCATGAAGGTGAACCTGATCCTCTTAGGTGTAATAATGTTGTCTACTCAACGAGAGAGGAAAGAGAAATAAGATTCAAGGAGGTCCTTAGGAATTCTCTGCTGTGATTGAATCACTTGATTAAGGAAGGCTAGACTGGGTCCGGCGAGTGAAATAGAAAAAGACACGTTGAAATCACGATTTGGAGCAAAAGCAAGAGGATTCGCATTAATGACTCAGCCTTGCTGATGGGGAGGGATGGATCTCGGTTGTTGCCAAGCTTCAGGCATCAAGGGCTGGAGGGAACTGGCAGCCCTCTGGATGGAGTGACTTGAATTAATGACACTTTCTAATGCTTCTCATGGTAAACGCGTCCTCACACTTGGTTTGTTTCAGTGGAAACAGGGCAATTGTTACTTCTTTTAGATGCAGAAGGACAACAAACATTTTGAAGTAATTTTTCCAAGTACAGGCAGCTCTATTTAGTGAACCTTTCATAAAGGATTAAAAATGAGCTCAATAGGCTAAAGATAGGGAAAGTGAGTAACACATATTGAGCTCCTGATATGTGCCAGGGAGAGATGGGGCACAACTTCTGCTTAATCTCATTTAGATCCCCCAAGCCCTTGATGTAGGTCTTATTGACCCATTGTATAGCTGCAACAGCTGTGGTTAGGGACTTCTCAAAGTTTCCACAACTAATTTTGTCTGCCAGACTCTAGGACTTCACTGTGATACTTCACTTCACCATTAGGATTATGCCTTTAAGATTTTAAAACTGGACTGTTCTTTTAACACTTCTTCCCCAATTTCTTTGCAGTCATGCATGAGTATGTACACAGGCACAGAGACACACAGACACACATGTACACACCCTCTGTAGTGGGATTTCTAGTCCCACTGCTACCATGCTAGTTTGGGGTCCAGGAAATCTTGCCGGATGGTGGCGTAGCCCCCTGGCCGGCTCTCCTGTCTCTGTTTCTCCTTTTTCAGTCCTGTAATGATGCCTGTATGACATCTTACAGATGTTCTTGCATCTGGGAACAATGCCCATATCATTCAGCAAATCAGGGCTGCATGTCACCATCCTCCCCAAGGCCAGTCCCAGGTTAGTGGTGAGGCTGAGCTGCTTCAGAGAATTTTCTTCAGCTCTCGTGATACAAGCTTGGAGGTGCTGATGCTGTGGTTAGGAGTCTGGAGGGATGGATACTCACCCATCAGGTGAGGATGCAGTTCCAGCACCAGCTCCCTGAGCTCTTTCTAGATGCACTGAGATGCTTGCTCCTTGGCCTGGGCCAGCATGCTGCTCCTTTGGACCTAAAGGCAGCAGCAGTTACAACTTATCGGCCTGCTGACAGGTCCCTGCCTGGACGGCCCACCTGTCTTCTTGGCATGAATGGAGGGGGTGTTAACCAAGAGCTCAGGATAGACACTGAGGGCCCAGCACAGCACATTTCACATCCATTGAAGGAGGATGGAGAGAGACTGTAGCCAGATGCAACTCCATTCAGTAAGCTTTGAGCCCCTACTTAGGTACAGGGCAGGGGGAGAGAATGGCAAAGGGGTCCGACCTGTCCCCTGCCTTCATGTCCATGGACAGAGAGTGAGACAGCACAAGATGAGTCTTCATCCATTCATCCCGCAGTTATTTATTGAGTACTTACTGTGTGCCAGCCAGCCACAGCATAAGGCATTGGGGTCATGATGATGAGCTCTTGGCACGTCCAGTGTCTTGGAGGAGTCAATTCAATCAGCAGTGACAGCGATATTAGGTGTCTTTCTGGTTTAGAGTAGTCAGGGAGCCTTCTCTGAAGAGGAGGATCTTGAACTCTATCTATAAGGGGCCGAGTGAGAGACACCTGGAGAGAGGACAAAATAAGCATCTCACAGGGGAGTGATGTGGCCTCTCTGGGGAGCTGCAACTGGGGTGGATGCTGGTTGTCATGGACTGAAGTGTGTTTCCCCAAAAATTCACATGTTGAAAACCTTAACCTTCAATGTGACTACATTAGTATTGCTTTCCAGGGAATAAAATGGCCCTCTTCAATCAGCAGAAATGAATACTGATGTTTATTTAAGCTTCATTTTTGACAGTGAAGATTTGGCATTTCGAGAGACCTGATTTTAAAGATGCTGGAAAAGTTGGATTATTTCAGTCCTTAAAGGTGCTAGAAGTTGAACAAGAATCCTGGTACCTCCTAAGTGGCCCCTCTCCATTTATTTGATAGGCTCACATAAATTGCACAAGGATAGCTCTGAACACAAGTAAACTGAATTTACTTTGGCCTTCCCTCTCGATCCCAAACTGGCTTCCAGAAATCGCATTACCGAGACCTCTGCACAAAAGAGGGATGAGATTTAATACCACTTGGTAAGAAGCGCCAGCTCTCCTGCTGGCAGCCTGTGTGGGGATCTGGGGTTGGCACATTTGTTAGAGCACTTTTATTTATCTGATGTCTTTAGGCTTCACTTTTTTCTATTGGTCTGTACCGTTTCACCATTTATTCCTTTCTTAAACTCTCTAGAGTATGGCTTTAAACTGGAGGGGAAATGAACGACAGTGTCACCTGGGTTGTTTGGAATTTGTTAATCACGCAACTCTGAGACTTTATTATATTGGATAATTTATTTAACCTTTCTAGCCTTTGCGTTTTCATTATGAAAATTAAGATGCTAATAATAAAACCTTTGGTGAGGATTATGAGATATAATGCGCTTGAACACAGTACTTAGCACACACGTATTAAATGATATTGACTATAATTCTTATTGTGTGTTTCCTTTTTGCTATTTGGCAAAATCCCTGTAAGTGGCATATTTTGGCTGTAACATGAGTCTGGGGGCTAGGTGGCTGCTGCTAGTTCATTTGAGTTTTCTTTTAGTTAACTGGAGGTCACATCAATTCCTTCTAACTTAAGTTTTTTTTACTGCACATCTTTCTAAAAGAAAATCTACTGTTTTGTTTCACAAGTACTGTTGATGAAGACAGTCAAATATTCTTTATGTAGCAATCCTGCAGGTATGATCTTGACTTCATCTTTCTGCACGTTAAATTACAATTCACAGGACTCTGGCATGTAGGGATTGGGCTAAACCTTTTTCATGAGTCTAAGATACCCCTTGCAAGTTGTATTTTTACTAGAATATGTTTTATGAGTTTCATTTGTTATACTCTGTGGCATCCCTATAACCTCAGCCCCAAGGGAAACAAAATCTGGTTACCTAGAGGTGAGTTGCAATTAATCAAGGTTTTCCAAAACCATTCTGGGTTATACTGCTCTGAAAGCTTAGATCAGATTCTTCCATGCCTGGGGTTTGAATCACAAGAATGACATCTCTGACTCCCATCCTCAGGGCATTAATTTTTAATCTTCTTTCTCTTTGGGATAATTAGAAAGAGAGGAATGTGGGGGCTGGGAAGAGAAATGAGAGGAGATGCGGATGGCAGAGCAGGAGTGGATGTTTTTACAATGAAGCCTCTTCCCAAGACAGGGAGTAACACTGACACTTTGCTTTTGGCCTCTGAGTCCATTTGCAGGGAGGAAGCAGAGGCAAGGATTGGGCCTGGGATGAGTGGCAGAAGAAGCCAGGCCAGGGTGATTCCTGACATCGGAACCAGGAGTCATTTGGGGAATGAGCCAGAGCTGTGTAACTGCATACGTTAGAGAGGGAAGTTTAGAGACGTGCCTGGGTGTACATGGGATTTTGTCCTGGGTTAAGACGAGTAAATAAAGAAGGTGTTACTCAGAGCTGTGTCTGTTTCCAACATCCACACTCCCTTGAATCTCTGTGGTCACAGTGGGACTTGGGGGATGGAGTCAACATCTTGGTTACAACTAGCAGGATCCTATGTACTTCATCTCTTGTGAATTCATCACAGAGGTACCAATCTGGACATCTGGAAACATGGTGCCTTTTTAATGTTCAGAATCCAGGATTTTGCTTGCTTCTAGAGTAGGTGAGTAAAGTTCCTTCAGGCCCCCAACCAAAGTACGGATTGCAGATGAGAGGCTCTCGGGGAGTGTGTGATTCTAAATTTAAGTTAAATATTTCTTTTTTTTTTTTTGATGTTATAATTTAAAGTTGCAATAAGCAAAAATCCACAAGAAAACCTTGAGAAACTAAAAGTAGAACAAAGAATTGTAGTTCTTAGATACCCCTTGCCTCTCACATGTGCAAACCTGCATTTAATTCCTTATGAAAATCTCTCTTTCTCACCAGCCATTTGGTTTCATGTTTGTTTCTGTATTCAGAACATGTGTTACAGTGTTTGGCACATAGTAGATAGTCAGTAAGTATTTATTGAATGAAGGAGAGTCAACATTCTGAATGAGAGGGTGACTCTGAGCTAGACAGTTATGGAATAGAACCGTAGCATCTTAGGAAGAAGGGGGTTGTAATTGCCTTTGATTTTGTGGTGGGAGAAAGGGTGTCTGTGAGCACTGCTTAGAGGTGAATGTCCTGCATTTGCGAGTCTTTATGAGTATGGGGATTCTTAACTGTGAAGTCCTAGTTTTATTGTTGTGAATCTGTTTTCCTCCTCACCCCCATGGCAGAGACGTGCCTTTTCCCTTTGAGTTTCTGCGGGTCCATGGTGACGGGTGACCTGGAAGGTCATATCATTGATGTCTGCTTTGGCTGATCATTTCGAGGTGAGATAAGAGGCGAGAACAGTGGCTCAGATGTACCCAAAAGAGGATGTGTTGAATAAATCAGTGCAAAATATGCCCTTACATGTTGCAGCTCAATGAGACAAATTGTGAGAGCAAGTAATGAGGGGGTCTCAGCTCCTGGGGTGGGGGGGGGAGTAGCCCATTGAAGCCCATGGAATGTTCTGAAGTGGAGACAAATGATGTCACCACTGATTTAGAAAAGCCGAGGCTCACCCCGAAGAGAAGGTGGTTGGTGTTAGGTTTATGATGTCATTCTTCCAGGTGATCCTTCCAAAAAAATTGGATGGCATTCACAAGAAACAGCTTTGAGCAAAGACGCTGATCGAGGCTGTTTCTCTGAAGCTTCAGGAAGGACAGGAAATCAGGTAGCTTGAGGAGCTGGCCGCGTGTGCCTCCTTGGCTGTGGGGTCATTTCTCTGCTTTTCTTGGTGCATTCTCTCCTTTTCTTCTCAACATCCTTCCTCCAGTGCCACTCCCAGTTTCCTTCTCTTTCCTGGTACCTTCAAGGCTGACCCTCATTACCCCACCATCACCAGCTGTCTCTTTCAATATCACTGTCCACTGAAAACCTCCCTCTGTCTCAGTGCAGAGTCGTGAGAGGATCTGACTGGCCCATCCCATCCTGTCAAACCTAGAACCCAAAAAAAGACTCTTATTGTCCAAACTTTCGTCAGGTCTCCTAAAACCATCTTTTCCACTTGACCTTGGTCTTGGTCCCCATCCTATTGTTGGCCTGCCAGTCTAGTCTCAGCAAGAATTTGGATAAGCTACTTCCATGAGAATCCTTCCACCCTTGTGGTCTATCAAGTTCCTCATTTGATAGTCCAAGGCAGTCCTTGATCTGCCTTTAGCAAGAACCCTGTTTGCTCAGTTTACTAAGAATCCCCCATCCTTGACCTCTCCTCTTAGGAATTTTCAATTCACTAACCCACTCACTTTGCTTGGAAGCTATAAATCTCCAGCTATCTTTACTGTGTTGGGAGTTAAGTCAGATCTCTCTTTCCTGTTACAATTTTTACCTTTATTGCAGTAGTCTTGAATAAAGTCTTTCTTACTGTTTTAACAAATGTTAGAAAAATGTATATATTTATTTCTTTAAACAAAGCAAGTCCAGAGAGAGTAGCCTTTGGATAGGCTACTCTTGAGGTCTTTTTCTGTCTCTGGGCCAATTAGGTGTGGTTAGGGTAGGGACAGGGCACATGATATACAACCTAGTCTTTGAGGCTAGATTACTCCAGGAGGAGGTGTGAGTGCACAGGCAAAGATTGACATCTCTAATCCATTGGTTACAATCTGATGAAAAGAGGAGGGAGTGAGGGGCACTCTGTGGGGTAGATGGCCAGGGGAGTGATGAACTCATTGGTTGAGTGTTCGTCTTCCTCACTGGACTGCCCCCGCCCTCACAAAGCTTAGTCCAATGGAGCAAACAGGCATTAAGAGGATAATTAAACAAACATCTATTTAGGTTGCACAAGCTGAGAGATGGAATGTACCAGAGACAGCTGAGTTTTCGACAGTGGAAAACAGGAGGCAGAATGCTGGGATGAAAAGAACTGTGGCCACTGGGACCATCTGGGTTTCAATCCTGGTTTTGGAAGGTCCTGGCTGGCTGATCTTGGGAACGTTTCTTAACCTCATTAAACTGGTTTAGATATTATAAATGGGGATACTGATAGTTTCTACCTTGCAGGGTGACATGAAATGAGTTTACTGGGAAAACACTGAGCACAGCCCTGGGTCTTATGTTGGTGCTGATTGAAAGCGAACTCTTCCTTGTCTGTCTCTGAGTTTGCGCTAAGCCAAGTCAAATCGCATTTCATTATTGGGGTTTGGTGGGTCCACTTTGGGACAACTATCTCCTGCCCATAGACTGAGTAAAAGTCACACTAGAGTGGAATTGGGTTTCAATCCAGTCCGTCACCTTCCAAGTGACAGGCATATCTGGTGAGTCACATCTTTTCCTTGGGCCTCAGTGCTTCTGGCCTGGTGTGAGCCTCTTCGACTCCTTGGTTAAGTCTTGTTGGCATTTGGTATCTGGGTTGCTTTGGGGGGATCTTTCTGTGGGGAAAGCCGGGCAACTTTCCCAGCTCTGAGATGTCTTCTTCTTTGCATGCTTTCCACGATTCCGAGGTCAGGGGGCCAGGTCACTCTGCCCATCAAGATCAAGGGGGCTTGGAAACAGGAGCACAAGGCACATGAACCGTCTCTTCATATGGCCGTCAATCGCTGGCAGGGCCCACATAGGACAGTGGAGAGAGAGAGGACACATAAGCAGTTTGCATTTGCCAGAACAACATGAAGCCCTCTGTCCATGGTAATTGAAAAAAAATCTAATTTCTGCCCACACCCCTGGAGTAGCTTTGTATTTAGATTCCTATAGAGTTTCCAAATCTTATCAACACAGCTGAAGAGGCAGGAGGGATTTGCCTGCTGGAGTTGGGTTGAGAGGAGAATCCCCAGGATCCCGGAATGAGGCTCCCAAATAGCCTGGATTGCAACTGAATTGGCAGGATGAGGAGGATTGGAGTGAGGGCAGCATGGATAGAGGAGGGGAGCACTGGAGCGGGGGAGGGGGGCTGGGGTGAGAGGATAGAGGGAGGATGGACCAGCAACTGGCCAGGCCCTGCGATGCTGGTGCAAGGGATACACTGTCACCTTTAACCCCATTGCAACAGACAGAAAGCTCCAACTTTCCAGACAGTGAGCTGGAGGCTCAGAGGAATTAGGTCACTTTCCTATGATCCCAACAGTCAGAAGACTGGGGTCTCGAAGCCAGGTCTGTAGGACTCCAAAGCCAGGGTCCTTTTCCACTGCTTGTCGTTATCAGGCCCACATACACCACCGACCCGATTTCCATCATGTAATTATTACCTTGTCTGTGTTTTTATTTTTTTATTTTTATTATTTATTTATTTATTTATTTTTAGTTGAAGTCTCACTCTGTCGCCCAGACTGGAGTACAGTGGCCACTCGCGGCCACCGCAGCCTCAACCTGCTGGGCTCTGGCGATCCTTCCGCCTCAGCCTTCCGAGTAGCTGGAACTACAGGCACGTGCTATCACGCCCGGCTAATTTTTTGATTTATTGTAGAGATGAGGTCTCGCCAAGTTGCCCAGGCGGGTCTTGAACCCGCGGGCTCAGGCAGTCCGCTCACCTCAGCCTCCCAAAGTGCGGGATTACAGGCTGAGCCACCGAGCCCGGCTCGTCTCTGTTTTTAATTTGACTCTTTTTAAAAAATTAACTTTGTCACGAGGATAATATTGATGAATTTCTGGGTTTGATGAGATCCTTATTTTTTTTTCCAATACCCATGAAAATAAAATTATGATCAAGTCATTTCTAATTTTAATTTTATTTTTTGAGTCAGAGTCTCACTCTGTCACTCAGGCTTAAGTGCAGTGGCATGATCATGGCTCTCTGGAGCCACCTCTTAGGCTCAGATGATCCTTCTGCTTCAGCCTCCCAAGTAGCTGGGTCCACAGGCCTGTGCCACCACACCTGGCTAATTTTTTTATTTTTTTATTTTTTGGTGTGTGGAGATGAGGTCTCACTATGTTACCTAGGCTGGTCCTGACTCCTGGGCTCAAGTGATCGTCCCACCTCAGCCTCCTAAAGTGTTGGGATTACAGGCATGAGCTACCTACCACACCTGGCCTTAATGACATTTTTAAAGATATATCAATGTACCACCTAAAATAATGCTGTGTACCACCAAAGGTACACAGCCCTTAGTTTGAGAAATGTTGCCCTGTAGTATAAATAATAATGTAATAGCAATATTAATATGGTTGGAAGGGGCTTCAGGAAATTCCAAGGGTTTAAGAAGTTCTGTGCCAGGAATCAGAAAGAATGACCCAATATATATTTTTTTTCTTTCTTTCTTTTTTGTTTTCTTTAGAGAGACAGAGAGAGAGAGGAGGGGGAAGGAGAGAGAAAGAGAAGAATGAGAGGGAGAAAAGGAAGGGGGGAGGAAGAGAAGGAAGGAGGGAGGGAGGGGGAGGAGGACAGAAGGAAGGAGGGAGGAAGAAGGAAGGAAGAAGGCAGGGGAGAAAGGGGAGGAGGGGGGAGAGAAAGAGAGAGAGTGAGAGAGAGAGAGAGAGAGAGAGAGAGAGAGGAAAGGCCAATATATATTTCTTATTCTGTCTGAGATCACAGAAGCCGCAGTTGGTCCTCTTACATCCTCTACCATTACTGTCTGCCAGGAAAGGAAGCTCCCTTCCTGACAGAGAAATGTCCATCCACTTATTTCTCAGACATATGGCCAGATTTCCTCTTGGACCAGCTGAGCCTTACCTGGTGTTTGAAATGCAGCCTGTGTCACCCTGTCTGTCCTTGACTTCCAGCTATGATTCTAGTTATATGTGAGTGGGTCCTCAGCTCCTGGGAGCCTGTTTGTGTCCCCTGAAGTGTCTGCCCAGAGGCCCAGAGCTCCTGCATTCAGTGGGTCCTCACTGTGTGTTGGGATGCAGGACAGCAAGGGGACACAGTGACCCAGAGCAAACAGAGCTGTGATAACTGCAGAACAACCACATTCATACACGGACATCTAGCTTTGCAAGACTAAGGGGTTAAGGACCTGTTTCTAACATTAAAATAGCAATTTGCTTTACAGATGTCATCATGGAGTTTTCTTAGAGAATGCTACAAAAAAAACCTGTCATCTTGTTACTTTTCATGAATTTGTTCAAATTTTTGTTTTGCGTTTCTGGGCAGCATTATATCTGAGCTTCCTGTTACAGGTAAGAAATTCACTTCTCTCCCTCTTTTGGAAAGAATGAGCCAGAAATGATGCCATTGGAGGTACTTTTTCAGGTGTGTTTAGAGCCCGGGATTCACGAAGATGGAGGCTCAGGTGTGCGGGCAGTTGTGGATGAGATGGGCTCTCCCTCGTGGAGATGAGGTGGTCCCTGTCCACCATCACCTTACTCTTTCTTCTTTTCTCTGCTAGCTACCCCAGCCACACTTCAAGATTCAGCTCACATCTCTGTCCGCTTGAAAACTTCCCTGTTTCTCTCCTTTCTCTCTGCCTCTTCAGCTCTCTCTCTCTCCCCGTCCCTCCTTCCCTGATACACTATTTATTGAGTCACCTGTGAGTCAAGAGGATGAAAGTCCCAGTTCAGTAGCATTCAGAAAGTTGCTTCACCTCTGCGTGCCTCAGTTTCCTTCTTTGTTAAGTGGGAAAAACAGTAGCTGTTATACCCCAGGTTTAGGATGAGGATCAACTGAGATCATACAAGCACTTAGCAAGTATCCAGTAGCAAGTATGCAGTAAGTGCTGACCAGGAGCAGGGACAGAGGCAATGACAGCAGTTGTGTTCCCAGTTAGACTCTGAGATGGTAGAGGGCAGAGACAGATGTTCAGATTTGGCTTCTAGCCTCCAGAGTCAATCATAGTGTTAAAGTCACAGCACAAATATTCAGAGGAGTTAAATAGACTTCAGACTTTTTTTTTTTTTTTTGAGTCAGAGTCTCACTCTGTCGCCCAGGCTGAAGTGCAGTGACACACTCACAGCCACCGCAGTCTCGACCTACTGGGCTCAGGGGATCCTTCCACCTCAGCCTTCCAAGTAGCCGGAACTACAGGCACGTGCTACAATGCCCGGCCAATTTTTTGATTTATTGTAGAGATGAGGCTCGCCAAGTTGCCCAGGCTGGTCTCGAACCCGTGGGATCAGGCAATCCCCTCACCCTGGCCTCCCAAAGTGCTGGAATTACAGGCTTGAGCCACCGCGACCGGCCAGGCTTCAGATTTTTATGTTTTATTGTCTCTCTGCTTTATTGGAATTGCATTTAAGTGCATTTCGTGTTTAGCTGATACTTAAACCCATTTCATAGAGTGTATGTGTCAGTGATTAAATAAGGGGTATATTCATAAGTGTTTATTGTCCTAGAGAAGTAAGTATCCAGACAAAACCCTGTGCTTTTAAGACTCCTGCTCTTGGCTGACTCGCAGAATAAGCGTAATCCCAAAGGGAGGGTCACCTTTGCTCTTTTAGTAAGAAGTGAAAGCAGGCCTGATTCTAGAAGCAGCCAGAGAAGAAGAATTAGGAATAGCCCTGAGTCTTGTGGGAGATGTCAATAACCAAAATTGTCTCTCATTTCAGCAGCTACTAAAAAGAGACTCACCTGACCCCTTTCTCCGGAGGGGTGACCTCTCCCCTGATCCTGGGCCCAGCTGGAGAAAGGAGGGAGCAGTCATTAGGGGTCGGGTTACCAGCGGGCATGACGTCAGGGTGGCTCCTGGCTCCCAAGAGTCTAGTGCTGGCCTGCAAGGGGAGGCAGCTGCCATGCCCAGTGGCCCTCCATGGATCCCTGCTGGGTCTGAGATCCAGGTAGATGGCAGGAAGGCTGTGGATGATCGCCTCTCACCCGTCGTGGGCTGCTCTTCCTTCTTCCTGCTCAGTGCTTCTAGCAGGGTCGTCTTTCTGAAGCTTTTGCTGGAAGGCTGGTACCAGGAGCCCCTGAGTGAGCAAGATGTGTGTGGTTGGGTTAAGGAAAGGCTTCAGGTCCCCGGGATGGGGCTGCCGGGGTTGCCAGTGGAGGGTGAGAGGCCAAGGGAGGTTCTGGGAAGATCTGGGCCTGGAATCCAGATGAAATCTTGAATCCTGCCCTTACAATGGAACCACACGCAAATCAACTCTCTCTCTGAACCTGTTTCCTCATCCGTAAAATGAAGAGGGCACTTTAGGGGGATTTTTTTAGGAACAAGCACCTGGGGTGTCTGAGAGACACCGAGAAAACACTGAGAATGTCTGTGGTGAGGGCTGGACACATGGCATGCTGCCCTCTCACCACCTTCCCACCCTCCCACTCCCAAATGTTAAATAGATAACCAGTTAGAGTATAATAGCTGCAGTTGAGTAGCTGCTAGAATGTTCTAATGACGTGTTGTGTCAGCTCATCACCTTTTGTTTGGGGTCTGTCTAGAGCAGGTTTCTTTCTTTCTTTATTTCTTTCTTTCTTTCTTTCTTTCTTTCTTTCTCTCTCTCTCTCTCTCTTTCTTTCTGAGTTGGAGTCTCACTCTTTGTCGCCCAGGCTGGAGTGCAGTGGCATGCTCACGGCCACCGTAGCCTCGACGTGCTGGTAGAGCAGGTTTCTTATGTTTGGTGAATTCCTTTTGGTATTTGGGTCTTTAAATCCAGACTCATCATTGTGCAGACAAGGACGCTGAGGCCCAGAATCGCCATACTCAGGGTGGTAGAGCCAGGACCAATCCAGGTCATATGGCACCATCTGTGATTTCCTGGCCTCTCAGGATGTTCTCATAGTCTCTGAGCATTTGAACTCATGGTTTCCTCTGCCGAGAACAACCATTCCACCGATGGTACTGACCTATTTGTCCACCTTTAAGATTCAGATTAGGAGTTACCTCCTCTGAGAAGTATTCCCTGCCCTTCTTACTTCCGCTGGGTTGGGGGCCTTTCCCCTGGCTTCCAAGGCCCCTTGAGCTGAGTTGACCTCTGTGGTGGCACCTGTCGTGTTGTATTGTGGACAGCTGTTTCCCTGTCTGTTCACTAGTTGACAATAAGCTTCCCAAGGATTCAGACCAAGTCTTACTGATTTTTGTATTTCCAGTTTATGTCTGGCAGACCGTAGGTACCCCAATAACTGTTTATTCATCCAAAGAATGAATAAACAAATGGACAAATAAATACCCAGCCTTTGAAGTGATCGTGGTGGTGGTTTTTCTAGAGAGGTGCCCACTACTGGCTCTATTCAGCAGAATGGCCGACCCTCCCAGCCCACCTGTTCCCAGTGACTTTCTTGACACTCACCGGGATGGTCTGCCTCCCAATGGCCCAGAGTGCAGCCACAGGCAACTTGAGCCATCTGTCCATCCTTGTGGTCCCTAAGGACTAGAAAGCCCTTCTAGATGAGGCCTAGTGAAATCTGATATGTAGGGTTTGCATTTAAGAGAGCTCTGGTAGCTTTCTTGTGGCTCTGATGTCCTTGGCTGACATCCTTACAGGGACTGAGTTCCCAGAAGAGGCATTAATGGAGACCTCACAATATTGCACCCTAGAGCTAGTATAAATAATTCTTATGTGCATTCATTCATTCACTCAGGCATTCATTCAATATGTTCCTTCTTCCATTAGGACGCATCATCACAAAGTGACTGTCTTCAACTTTATCACCCACATGGCTCCGGTGTCATTCAGAGCAGGCAATTAGATTCTCCCAAAGGCCAGATTTGGGGGTCAAGAGGGCAGACTGATGGCGCATTGACAAGTGCTCTAATGTTAGGTTTAAAATATGTGTAGGATCCTGAAGTAACATGGCTCTCCCTGCCCCCTCCCCGTTCATCTACATGTGTCCCGAATGTCTAGGAGTAGGTTCAGAGATACAGCTGCTCTCTTCCCTTTCCCAGGGCAGGGAACAGCTAGCCAGCCAGACAAGAGGCCCTGCAGGATTTGAAGTCCTTGGAATGGTGGCCACACCAAGTCTGCTCCTGTGTATAAACAAGCAAGAAAGCTTTCTCCTGGCCTCCCTGTTGTCTCAAGGTGAAGTTTAGGAAACTGATGGGATGTTGAAGGGTCCAAGCTCCCTTCTACGCACTGCAACAGGATTGTAAGAAACTGGGCCTTAGGTGTATGTGGCCTTGGAAGAGTCATCTCACTATTGTGAGCCTCAGTTTTCTCGTCTGTCTGATGAGGTTAGTAATCCCAGCCCTTTTTCCTTATAAAGTGGTTGTGAGGATTAAGTGAAGTCATATTTGTGAAAGTGGAAAGGACACTACCAGCTAATGTCCACTGGGTACTTATTACATACCAGGCACTGTATAGTTTGCATTTTATCAATGAAAGACCCAAAGCTCAGAGAAGTTAAGTCACACAGCAAATAAGTGATAGAACGTGGATCTATTGTCTGTTTGACCTTGGAGCCTAAACTTTTAATCACTATGCCATGTACTGTTACAGATTTGAGCTGTATCTCTGTGACATCGGACAAGCTACTTCTCTCTCTGGTCTTCAGTGGTACCATATAGAAATAAGAGACTTGGGCTGGATTAATGCTCAAGTACCTGTCAGCTCCAAATTCCTGGTTATATTTTAACAAAATTCATGTCACATTCCAATTCTTGCTTCCTCCAAGTCTAGTCTTTGAGCATGGAAAGACTTGACCATTTTCAGGCTTTAGCTGAGAAAGTGCTGGAGAAGCAAGCAGATTGCATTGCACATCTAAATATCAGAGCTGAACCTCCTAAGTGGGAAATGGATGTTTTAATACAAAGGCAGTTAGCAGGGTCCTTGGAGGCTTCAGCAGGATGTAATTATGGTTCTTTAAAAAGAGGCTCGCATATGTTTTAGAGCAAACTTAACAGATGCCCGGATGTCATGTCTGTATCCTTCAGGGAGTCTAGGATGACTAATTTTCTACAGCAACTTTGCATAGCACATTGGGACGACCCATTGCAAATCAATTCCTAGGGTGCAATTTAATGAAAGCTTTCAATGATGATTTAGATGAACAATCTAAAAACCTTTATAAAAATGACCACAACTTCATTTCTGCCTGCTCTACTCTGTTTTTGATCAACAAGATGGATAGTTCTCTCTGTAGTTAGCATTTAATGTGATTTCTTTCAAAAACAGTCCTTAACCATGCCTGTTCACAGAGATTGAAGGTTTTAATGCTGTGTGGTTCATATCTGGCACAATATCCTTTGCAAACTTTTGTGACTTCCTTCGAGATTTTCTTTGAGTTTTGTGCCCCAGGGAATCCTCTAACTGGTTCACTACCATTTTATTGTAGAATTAAGTGCACATTGATTCTAAAGAATCAATGCCCAGTTGAGGCAGTTTGGGGGCCATTTCCCTACTCCAGCATACCTGTATCTGAAAAAGTCTCTTGGAAACCCAAGGCTGTAGAGAATATCGAGCCATCGTCGCATCAGGAAATCGAACGCTAACAGGTCTAGTTAGGTGGATTCCCTGACATCTTTATTCTTGCTGGATCTTTAACCAGTCTGATAAGTTTCCGATCGAATCTTCTGAATCGCGTGGTTCTTCTTACTAAGACCTGGCGTGGGCTTCTGGGTTCTCTTCTCTTCTCTAGCTGCCTTGGAGTCAAGAAGTTTTCCTTGTAATAACAGTTGAAGATGGTTGAACACAGAAGCCTCCCATGTGTCTGGTGTGGGCAGAATGTCAGCCTTCCAGTCACCTCCAACTATTCCTAACCCTCCATAATTCCATAGCCATCAATCTCCCCTCCTTCTGACAAGCTCTTTCGTTGGCCTGTTGCCCACTTCCCGTAATTGTGCCAGTCACCCCGGGACCTTTCCTTTGCTGAGTCCAATTAATAATGTACTCAACAAGTTTCCCTGTTGCATCAAATACCAATTTGGCCTGAATGGGTGAAAGGATGGCTAATGAAGAAATAGTTGAGTCTTCCTGTTGGACAAGCCTTTTCACTGGGCTAGTCTTGGGAGATGGGGGAAGAAAGGAAGTCGCATTGTCACTTTTTGCTCAGCGAGTTTTTCTCAGGTTCCATAGCCGAGCCTGCCTGATTCTGATTACCCAGATTCCCAGCTAATATGCAGGTAAGAGTGTGTCATCTGATATGGGAGACTCCGAGCAGGAAAGGCCTTGTATGACACAGCTTTCTGGCAGGTGTTTGTCCACTCCTCAAGTGTTTCTGCTAAATATTTTGGACCATGTGAAGAGTAATTGCAACATAGGACAGAATGTTTATTTAGCAAAGAAGGAAGGAAAGAAGAAGGAGAATAGTCCTCTCTTGTCTGATACTTTCTCTGTGTCCTGAAATGGCCCGAGAATGTGCTAAGTCAGAGGAAGACTGACTGCGCCTGGATTATATAACCACAGAGGAAAACATGGCGCCCGTGCTTGCTGGCTCCCTACCGTGCACAGATACATCATCTGCAGTTGCTTTGAAGGCCAGCTTCATTGACAGCTAATGTTAAAGGGACGTGAGCCAGGAGATATGGCTTCCAAGCTTGTGTAATGGCAGCCAGCTGGGATGTCTAACTCTGAGTTTTGGGAGGATTCCATGACTCCATGGGAAGAGGGTATTTTCTTGACCATTTGCTTCTGAGCTGCCTGTACCCTTGTACACAGAATGTCAGAGGTGGAGCTTCTTTGAAGAACTTCTAGTCCAACCCTCCATTTTACAGTTAGGGAAACTGAGGCCTCAGATGGCAAGTGACTTGCTTCATGTCATTAGCAAGGTGGCTTCTATAATCTTTTCCATCACTGGAAAAGAATTGTAGAAAACTGAAACAACTACAAGAACCAAGCTTTGTGGAGCATTTACCCTGGGCCAGACCCTGTGTGAAGAACTTTGCATGCATTTTTCATTTAATCTTTAGGATAACTCCAGCAGGTAGGTATTGTTTCTTATCTCCATTTTCTCAATGGGGCAGTGCTGTTTAGAGAGAATCAGCATGGGGGAGCCAGCTCTCAAACCCTTCCTATCTCATGCCTGAGTCTGTGTTCTCAGTCACCGTGTTCTTCTACCTCCCGATTGATTCTAATTGAACTCTCCCTCATTTTACTGGTGATCAGGCCTCTAACCCCCAAAAGGAAAGCAACTTTCCCAAGGCCCCTGAAATAGTGGAAAATATTGTTCTAGTTACTGAAAGTAGCTAGCATTTATTGAGCACTTACTGTATGCCAGGGATTGTACTGTGTGATTTTCATTCACTTATTTAGTTGTTACCACCATTCTAGAAGAGGGTAGGTGGTGCTAGGTGAGGTAACTAAGGGCTGAGGGTGGGGGGGTGGGGCTTAAGAATGACTTATTCCGGCCGGGCTCGGTGGCTCAGCCTGTAATCCCAGCACTTTGGGAGGCCAAGGTGAGTGGATTGCCTGAGCCCGCGGGTTCGTGACCTGCCCGGGCAACTTGACGAGACCTCATCTCTACAATAAATCAAAAATTAGCTGGGCGTGGTAGCGCGTGCCTGTAATTCCAGCTACTTGGAAGGCTGAGGCAGAAGGATCGCCGGAGCCCAGCAGGTCGAGGCTGTGGTGGCTGGGAGCAGCCACTGTACTCCAGTCTGAGTGACAGAGTGAGACTCCAACTCAGAAAAAAACAAAAGACAAAAAACAAACAAAAAAACCAATGACTTATTCCATATTTTATAGTTAGCAAGTCAGAATTCAAGCAGAAGCCTTCCTACTTCAAACTTTGACATTCCTAATTCTGCTTTACCAGACATCATGGAGTAACTTGCACACACTTCTTTCTGTATCTCAATGCTCATACTGACCCTGAAAACCTGGATATAATTCTTGCTCTGTTACTAAATGTATCATATGCTCTTAGATAAATCATCCCCCCCACATGCCTCAGTTTCCTCATTTGTAAAAGAGGGGTAGCGTGCTTGTTTGTGTATAGCATCCTTACTTCCTGAGCTGAGAACAGGGATTCTTCTGGTTCTTTCCATCAGGTCCCTTTATCCTTCAAGATCTGGGAGCTTTCTCTGTTGCTCCACCCATTCAGTTTGCCACTGGAGGGTCCACATTTGTTGTGAGTTAGATGACAGCTGGGTTTGTATTTTCTTCAGATGGAGCGTGGCCTGGGTATTAAATGCCTGTCAGCAAGACCTCTTTTCTAGGTGGCTCAGAGGAACAATAGAGCCAGGCTGGCAGTGCTCCCTCCAGATGCCTGGGGGTGCTTGCAGAGGGGAGAAGTGGGGTCCCCAGCACTAAGTCCTCATCCCTTGGCCCCAGACAGACATGCTGAACCCCGCTCCAGAAGCCTGTGCCACTTACATGAGACAGCCGAGAGACCAGCCTGGTGGTTTTGTAATAAGTAAGGCTGTGAAATGGCTGTGAAACCAGGTTTCGGGACCTTCTGGCCCCCTCAGCAGTACATTCTAATTATCTCACAGCATTTGGCCACTTGGGCTGTTGGGTTTCTAAGGAAAATTCATTTTAACCTTAGCCAGTCTTATTGTAATTTTTTATCTGGGTAGAGGAATATTGTTTCTTTCTCCAGTCTACACTGATTTTTCCTTTTTAAAAATGCTGCAGAACTTAATTCTCTCTGAGGCCTAGGGGAGATGAATAACATTTTTTGAGAGCCAGCTCTTTGCTGGGCACTATACTGAGACTTTTCCAGACAGTGACTCATGTGGTTCCCACAAAACTAGACCACCTCTCCGAGTAGTGTTCACACTCACCTGCTTTTTTCTTTTCTGTCTCCTTTGCTGGCCCCTCCTTTGATTGTCAAGTGCCCTGGGGCTCAGTCCTTTTTCTGCCTCTGGGATTTTGTGGGCAATCTTATTTAGTCCTTTGGCTTTATTTTCTACCTCTAGGCTGATAACGCTGATGAATATGACTCCAGACCCAACTATTCACCAGTGCTCCAGACTCATACTCTCTGCCTGGAAGCCCAAGGGACTCTGCAAGTTCTGGTCTCTGCCTGCCTCTCCCACCTCTCCTCCTTCCTCTTTGGCCACAGCGACCTTCTTGCTGTCCCTTGAACCTGCTGACTATTCCCACCCCAAGGTCTTCACACCCGCTATTCTCTCTTCCTGGAAAAGAGTTCCCCCAATGTTCTCGTGGCTACCTCACACTTTGCATTCAGGTCGCCTTCTCTGAAAGACCCTCCCTTGCAGGATTCTTATCCTGCTTTGTTTTGCCTTGGGGGGTCATAGCAGTTGTCCTATCTCAAAGGACATTGCATGCTCATTCCTATACTTGTTTGTTGATTGTCTCTCCCCCTGAGATGTGAACTCCCTTCACTAAGGCAAAAGTATTGCCATATTTGCTGCTGTAGCTCCCTAGTACCTGCAATGTGGCTGCATGTGGCTTGGGGCCAGTGGATATTTATTACATGATCAATGAAAGAATAATGTGAAGGGTAGGTATTATTTCCCCAATTTTATAGATGAGGAAATGGAAGCTGACAGATATAATATACCCCTAATCACCTACTTCCTCCCAAAGGTGTAATGGTTTTAATCAAGATCACTTATATGAAAACAAGGCATTGAGTTATTTAGATAATAATATATGTTATAATAATAATTGGCTGTTTCTTAGTGGTCCAGATAGCAAAACTCAGTATGAGCGTTTCATAGCAATTATGATAACATATCATGGCCATAATTTCCCACGTGTATCACCAGTCTGATTCTTTTTCCCCAAAACACATGCTTTCCTGACTTCGCACATAATCTGTGCCTTGCTGCTCATTGTGTATTCACCAACTCGGCACCCATACCTCTTTGTCAGCCCCAGCTGATGACTGTTTATCTAGAAATCTAAATACCCGATGCAGCCAGAGAATTTTTCTTAAAAGGTCCTAAAAAAAATTACTTATTTAAAAAACCCCATATAACCATCTTCATGCAAGGATGACTTGTTATAGCACCTGGCAGGTGTTCACAGGGTAACCACCAGTTGTCTGGATGGTCACAGGGCACCGTGCATTCTCTGGTGACACATATGACACGTGGTTGGTAGATCCTCAGTTGCTCGTGTGCTTTGGCAGAAGCCAGTTGTTTTGAAACTTTATGTTGCAGTGATGCAAATCCTTTACATTACATATATTTACATACATTTTGCATATCCTTTTCTTAATCTGTCTGATAGGAAGAAACACTGAGAGAATCCAACTGCAAGCCGTTTGGCTAGATCAATTATTTTCTGTTTTTTAAAACCATCCGTCAGCTTGATTTTCAGAAGCCTAAACCAGAAATATCACGAATCCAAGACAATTCAGAATGAGGAGGTTCAGGATACATAACCATCCTCCCGTTTATTCCCCAGCTGTTTGACCTGCCTGGCAACTTGACTCCTGTTGTATGACTTTAGTCCCCTGCCTGACCTTCTCTTTGGACCTGAGCCTGTCTCTTTCTTTATCAAGATCTTGCCCCACCCCCCTTCTGATTCTCAGTCCTTCGGGTACACAAAGACTGGCTTTGATTGTGTCTGTCCCTTCTGCTTGGATGCTGCCTCTGACAACATGGTATCCCACATGGCCAGCCCAGCCTCCCAGTCAGGACTAGGACTCTGATGTTCTTCTGTCTAGCCATACTGAAATCTCCTCCTGGACAATGATGGCTTCTTGTACTTCTGTGTTCCTTCCAAAATTCTAGCCCAAGACGGGCTCCCTGTAGCCACTCAGTCAATACCCATCTGGCCAGCGTCTCAGGGTAGGCAGCCAACTCTCTATAATCCCCTTAGACTCGAGGAGTCCAGTCCCACAAATCTGGGTGAAAAACACCTTTTTTTCCACGAGGCTGTGATGGAAAGCCTCTGTGGGAGCACCGTTTCCTGCTGCTGTCACTCAAAAGCAGATATGTCTAAATTCATCCCAGAGGAGGGCTGGGCACAGACCAGGAAATGAGACTGGTCAGTAGAGAGCAGTCACTGTGTTGGTGCCCCCATCTCTTCCATACCTGCAGAATTCCTAGGGAGTTATCCTTTTCCTAGTGCTTGAATTTCAATAGCCACCTCCTCCCCTACGAGCTCAGCTCTTGCTGTACATCAGTCTGGATTTACTGTTCTCCCAGCCTCTCCTTCCTATTAAATTAGATATTAGAGAGATCCATCAGCCAGCGCTATTCAGGGATACAGTTTGCAGACTCTGTGCATGAGTCGCTGGATGCTGTGGCTTGGATTTATCTATGGAATTACGTGAAAGCTGCTTTCACTCGTGCAGGTGTTCAGCCTTTGTCACACTATCTCATAAAACACTAAACTCCCCCGGAAGGTCTTAGCCATAGAAGCCCGTGTTATTATCACTTGGCATGCCTATAGCTCTTTATTTTTTTATCTTCTGGTGGTGATGGTGGGGGGTGTATGTTTATGATCATTTTATTAGCCTTTGCTCACAAGATTCGTTTTTATTAAAAACACAAATATCATTATAAATATCTTGATAGGGAGGTTAAGAGAGGATTTTGAAAGAGACTAGGCAAAAGGAAAGGACTGAATATCTATAGGATGAAACTGTGACTTAAAGGAATGCCCACAATATGGCCATGGGAGTTTAAAATTTTTCTTTTCTTTTTTGAGTTCAGGTCTCACTCTGTTGCCCAGGCTGAGTTGCAATCATGGCTCATCACGGCCTTGACCTCCTGGGCTCAGGCGATCCTTCTATCCCAACCTCCTAAGTAGCTGGAGGCACATGCCACCATGCCCAGATAATTGTTTGATTTTTTTTTTGTAGAGACAAGGTTTTGCTATGTTGCCCAGGCTGGTATCAAACTCCTGGGCTCAAGTGAACCTCCTGCCTCGGCCTCCCAAAGTTCTGGGCTTACAGGCATGAGCTGCCGTGTTTGGCAATGGACTTTTTTCTTAAAGGACACCTTTATCAGTTCTCTTTCAGATACGCAGGAACAGCTAGGGCTTCAAAGTCAGACATGCCACAGGGAAAAGGCAAGTTTATGGAGACTATCCTAAGAAAAATCTTGTGTTTAGAAAAATATTGTTTTCTATTTTCTGTATTTTTCTCATTTGCGCATTTCTGGTTATGTGATCCAATGCATTTCCTTGTTGTTGAAGCAAATGTAAAGTGGATTATTTTTTAACTTGCTGGCGAAGCATCCTAATTGGTAGGTACAGATAACATGTGCACGATACTTGGTAGTTTACAAAGCACCATCACAGTGATCATCACATCTCATGACAACCCTGACACAGGCACACTTAGAAACTCCTACCACAGAAGAGAAGACTAGGGTTCAGAGGCATAAGGGACTCACCTGCTGTTATACTGCGAATGGATGGTGGACCTGAACTTGAACCCAAGTTCTTTCATTTCTTTCGCTTATGTTAAAGATGTGGGGTACAATTCAGGATTAGATACATAAGTGGTCCTTGTACAGGTAAAATTTGGGCCTCCCTTGGGTCCCCAAGTTCTTTCATTTCTGTCTCAAATTTTTTCTACAGTGTTGCACAATTTCTCAAAGACATAGGTTTGTTCATTCATTCAATCATCCAACTATCTATCCATTCAAAACTATTTACTGAGGGCCTATTATACAGCAGATGCTGTCTGGAACTCCCAACTTGATATGGAAAAGAGTAAGTGAAAGGATAATTATAGTAAAGTGTGACATGTGCTCAGATATTAGCACTGGGGCTCTGGAAAAACAGAGGAGGGATACCTGGTCCGAGGCAGTGGTCAGGGAACACTTGCTGGAGGAATCACCTCTGGAGCTGAGTTTTGCCGTGCAAGGCATTTAACAAGCATGGATTTCCTGGGTTGTGCCAGTGTAGTATGCACCACTTCTTGGCTCACCCCTTGTCACTCCTAGGGAGTGGCATTTCCAGTGAGGGAACTTTGAGAGATAAGGTGATCCAGAGAAGCCCGTGGAAACTTGGCACGGGGGATGTGCCCCAGACAAGGATCAAGAAGCCTGGTTCTGGTCCCAGGCAGGCTCTGTACCTCTTCCTTCAGCCTGGAAAGCCTCTGCCCACCATATCCGTTCACTAGCCTCCATCTTGTCCCCTGCTATTCCTGTTCCCAGACAGATGCAGGAGCCCTCCTCAGCTCCTGCAGGGCCCTGGGCTATGTTTGTCTCACTCAGCGTGCCTGGATATTTGCACACCTGACTCTCCACTTGGCCATGGGCTCCTCGGAGGAGGGACTGCAGCCTCTTCCCTCCACATTCCTGGCATGTAGCACTATATCAAGCATGGTGCACGCGTGAGTGGGTGATGGGGATGATGGACTTGGTTTGATCACAGCTCTCCAAGTTAGAAGAGGTGTCCAGATAAACATATGTGTGCAGGTGTCTTTTTTTTAGAGTGATTTGCGTTCTTCCGGGTATTTTCCCAGTAGGGGGATAGCAGGGTCATATGGAAGGTCGATTTTTAGATCTTTTAGGAATAATCACACTGTTTTCCACAGAGGCTGTACTAGTTTACACTCCCACCAACAGTGTAGAAGTTTTCCTTTTCGCTGCATTCTCT
>CAUYQG010161469.1:0-58174 GCA_963574415.1 Tarsius wallacei | reverse complement strand
CACTCTGTCGCCCAGACTGGAGTGCAGTGGCCGCTCCCGGCCACCGCAGCCTCGACCTGCTGGGCTCCAGCGATCTTTCCGCCTCAGCCTTCCAAGTAGCTGGAACTACAGGCGCGTGCTACCACACCCGGCTGATTTTTTGATTTATTGTAGAGATGAGGTCTCGCCAAGTTGCCCAGGCGGGTCTCGAACCCACGGGCTCAGGCAATCCACCCATCTCAGCCTCCCAAAGGCGTTGGATTACAGGCTGAGCCACCGAGCCCGGCTATAGATAGAATTTGAAAAAAATAAATTTAACCTTAGAAGAAGAAGTAGATGGTAGTACTAATCTTACTAATATCATTTTATAATATTAATCTCAGAAAGAGGTAAATGCTTATTTATAAATTTGATTTAGGACAGTAGTAACATTACACATTTGTAGGAAATGTTAACTCACTCAGCAAATGATGTTGGTTATCACTGTGGAAAATATTAACCATACACTGAAGATGACATATTTTAAATGGGCTCAAATATTTATTTTTATACTTAAATTGTAATACTTTCAATTTCATCAGTAAATATAAGATGGCATTTTTATCCCTTAAGATAGAAAAATATTTCTACATCGGGTGCAGTGGCTCATGTCTGTAATCCCAGCACTTTGGGAGATGGAGGCTAGAGATTGCCTGATCCCAGGAGTTCAAGCCAGCCTGGGAAACTTGATGAGACCTCTCTTTACAATAAATCAAAATATTAGCTGGGCATGGTAGCATGTGCCTGTAATCCCAGCTACTTGGAAGGCTGAGTTGGAATGACCACCTGAGCCCAGCAGGTCAAGGCTGTGGTGCCATGATTGTGCCACTGCACTCCAGCCTGGGTGACAGAGTGAGATTCTGACTCAAAAAAAAAAAAAAGTCTGTCATATAAAAAAAATATTAATAAATGTGAATGCACTTAAATTTCAGCAAACAAAGCATTAAAATGTCTTAAAAATCAAGTTATAAAAGATATTTACAAAGAAAATTACAAATAAATAACATAAATATTTTATTTTTATCTGCCACAAATTATTATAAAAATACATATGTATAATTCAGTGCAAAATTGTCAAGGACTACAAAAAGACAATTTATAGAAAAGGAAACCAGGAAGGCCAAGAAATGCATAAAAATATCTTAACTCCATTGATAAACAGGAAATGAAAATTAAGTAAAGCAAGATTTTTAAAATGTGAACATTTTAATTAATGGTGAACATATGAAGATGTAAAAAAACATATACTATATTGGTGGGATTATAAATTGATATAATCTCTTTGAAAAGAAATTGGTCAGAGTGTTCATCTAGTTAATAATAAAACAAAAATAGAAGCAACTTAAATGTTCATTGGAAAGAGAATGAATAAAAATTGGCTGGCATATTTGCACCTGTAATAATGTAGAGCAATATGTATCACACAGATAATTTCCATATACATTATTTAAAATAAAAGACATACCATTTTTATAAATTATGCAAATGTTTGTTCAAAAGGAATTATTAATATGCATTATACAGTATCATATGGCATCTTTTTATGGCTATGTAAATATGAAGAAATTCTATTTTGCTATAAGCATTGACCCTCTCTCTCCATGATAAGCAAAATTAATTTAAGATACTAAATTTCTAAGAGTAAAACAGGGACAGGTCAAGGAGAGTAACTCATGGGTTTCACTTTGATCTGTAGTATTTTGCTTCTTAAGAAATCAGCCTGAAGTAAATATGGTAAATGTCAATATTTTTAAAAAATTGAATAGTAGAAATAGAGAGTATCTCTGTAGTCTGTGTTTTATATATTTTATAATAAAATCTATATAAAATGACAATTTACATTCCTACCATAGACCCATGTTTCTTTAAAATATGTTTTCAATATGTACACCTTCCCCTTTCTTTCTTCTGTAAACGTCCACCATGATCAGGAATAGTGAGACTAATGCTGAAAAGCAAAATTTCCTTTTTTCTAGAGGCAATTAAATGTAACACCTGTCCACCTGTTAATCAAAGCATTGAACTCATTTATTTTCTTGACAGATCTTTCCTCTTCTCCAGGTTTCCCATTTCACACAGCAGGGAATCAAGTTTGCTGAAATTCACAACTAATTTCCAGAGTATAACAGAACTGCTTTATCAAAAATCCCATAGAACCACATTTTCTAACACACCACAAAAAAACTAACTTTTCATTTCAGCTTTACTGCAAAAATGCACATTATCCATTATACATATATATTTATATATTCATAAATGTTTATAAATATAACATATGGTATCCTTTCATGGATATGAAATATTTATATCTATATTATATAAATATAAAACATTTATAAAATGTGATAAGCAAATTACCTTTCTTACCTTTCTTGAACAAATGAAACATGTTTTTCAGCTCTAGGCTTACAATTTTTAGTATTACACCTGTGCAAACACAACCCATAGAGGTTGTAAAATAAAATTTTGAATTCTAAATCCATAAAACTAGGTTAGAAATATTAATGTGATTTCTGTTTCTTCTATCTTCTCTGTCCTCCTATTTTTCCCAGTAGCAAGGAATTTTTTCAGCATGTGTCACCAGCTTTACCAATCTCAAGCTAGAAAGAAGCTTAGAAAAGATAAAAATGAAGAAATTATTTTGAGGATGAGCTATATTCCAGAAAAAGCAGATGGTTTGCTCTAAGACACACTACCAGAACAGAGCAAAGTCAGGGCTAGAACTCCAAGATTTATTCATTTTATGCCAGCTCATGCTGTCATGATCTTTTCATACTGACAACCATCACCATAAACCAAAATAAATGCTCTTACCTCACTTTTAAACTTCTAAATGGTCTGCCTAACTTCAGGCTCTCGTTCCCCAATATTTGCTTGTTTGTTTACTTTGTTCTATTATGTACTTATTATAGACGTACATAATTATAGAAGCCCTTGTTAAATTCTAGCGGTCCTCTCTAATCTTGCTCCAACCGTATTTCTCTCTATTTCCCCTTCTCCTCCATCTTGTACTAAATGTTCTCTTTAGAAAGGGTTATATCATGTGTGACTTTAAATTATATTACCTGTCCTTTTTCCTATATTCCAAAAGCTCTGCCCATTATTCTAGGCACCTATAAATTCCTGTCAACTCGATGAAATTTTCTCAGACTATACTTAACCTACAACACCCAATTACAATATTACATTTTATGCAATGAAAATTAGAATTTAATTATTTACTAATTATCTCAAATGCATTGTTGGTTTCTTCCCTATTTTCTTTTTTCTTATTTATTTATTTATTTTTAGTTGGAGTCTCTCCCTCAGCTGGAATGAAGTGCAGTGGCACGCTCACGGCCATCCCAGCGTGGACCTGCTGGGCTCAGGGATCCTTTTACCTCAGCCTTCCAAGTAGCCGGAACTACAGGCACGTGTTACCATGCCGGACTAATTTTTTATTTATTGTAGAGAGGAGGTCTCACCAAAATGCCCGGGCTGGTCTCCAACCCGCCGGCTCAGGCAAGCCACTCGCCTCTGCCTCCCAAAGTGCTGGGATTACAAGCAGAGCCACCGAGCTTGAACCCCCTATTTTCAAAAATCTTTCAAGCCTAGTAATATATGATTATTTTGTAATCTCTACAGAGTCTAAGATAGTGATGATCTATAACAAGTTTTCAAAAACTACTTATAACTAATTGATTAAGCTTAACTTAAAAAGTCAAACTACAGATGATGAGCAATAAATGAAATGAACCAAAGATGACTACATGATTTGGATTAGCTCTCGGCGGTGTACCAGAGCATGAGAGTCTATTTGCTTGCTCCATACAGCTGCCAGAATGGAGCAGCACACATGAGCTCACATTTCCACTGAACTCAGTTGGAAATATCCAGATTGAGCCAAAACTAAACAATCCATTGACACATTGTGTTTTTTGCTTGTTTGTCTTTGTTTTTGTTTTTTTCCCAAAAAACAATAATACCTGAAAGACAGAGGTATTATCCTCTTGGTGAAATACTGCTTTGTAGATAAAAATTCATACAGTGTTAAAGACAAAGTTTGCTACAAGACAAGTCATAGCTGTATTCAAGATATAGTTCTAGGAAAGATAATACAAGGAATAAGCAGAGAAGCTGATTTCCAGAAAGGAGAATGCAATGGACAGGCTGATAGAAAAGAGAGGAAAGAAAAAAGGGAGGGAGGGAAGGGGAAAAGAAAAAGGAAGTTATTATTGTTTTCTAAAAGGAAAGGATATAAGGCTTGTGCATGTGTGTGTGAGACAGAGAGAGATTAGTTCCCGATAATCAGTTCCAGACCTATGAGATCGAGATAAACCCTGTTTCTTGTTCTTAATGTCAGTGAGATTGTCATGTTTATTCAATAACTAAAATTTCTCCCACCCATATTTGAGCAAATTTTATTGGGCTTATTGTCTTGCAGCCCAAGTTTTCTGACTTATCTTTTGCTCTGTGCAATGGAAACCAAATCCAAAGTCTAAAATTATCCTTCTTATTTTTCTAGCTAATTTGATACTTCAGTCAAATGGCCCTCAATATTTTGTGAATCTACATTTGTTTACAGATAACCCATTACTCCATCCATATCTTTATTATACCTTATCTCTGTATAGCTAATGAAGGAGAATATGAACAGAAACCAAAGAAAAAATATTTTATTTTAGCAAACATTGTTTACATTTTACTGAGTGATATAATTTTATTCAAATCAGTTGAGAATAATTTCCAATTCAAGCATTTTGTCAAGACATTCTAAACAGCAGGTTTAATTGTCATAAACTCATGCATTAAGAAGCAGCATTCATTACATAAGATATTAGTCATTCCTGGCTTTTTAAAATTAATACTCTGTTATTAATGCACTGACATCAGTTTCTAGAGTATTGTTAACACATTTTGGCTCAAATTAATGTGCCTATCTGTGTCATTTGAAAATTTAAAGTTTTGCATGCTCATATGGAAGAGAGGAATGGTTTGGGTCAAAGAATGGAGGAAGGTATGAGAGACAATTATTGATAACATATTAAATATTAGTCTATGAATGTCTGATATTGATAAATGTAGATATGTTTGCATGAATGTTAGCATGTATGTAAACATGTTTAATATGTGAATATACACATATACTCTACACACAATTTCATTGACTTTTATAAATCTTTACACCCTTATTATTTCACAAAGGACACACTCAAAAAAAAAAGTAGGTGAAAACACTTTATAAAGAATAAATAATTATATTCACCTAGGCTTCTTTTTCTATTTCGGAATCCCATTCAAGATTGTACATTACATTAGTTTTCATGTATTCTTTGGCTCCTCTTGGTTGTAACAGTTTCTTAAGACTTCCCTTGTTTTTTATGTCCTTGAACATTTCCAGGAGTAATGCTCAGGTATTTGTAAGATGCTCATCAACTGAAATTCATCTGACCTTTTTTCTCATGGTTAGCTTGGGGTTATGAGTTTTCAGAGGAAGATCACAAATGTAAAGTACCACTTACATCATATCATATCATGTGTACATACTGTCAACACAGTTTATCACTCTTGGTACTGACCTTGATTTTCTGGCTGAGGTAGTGTTTGTCAGGTATCTCCAATGGAAACATACTGCCATTTTTTGCCATTTTTGTATTATACTATGTGAAAAGAAGTCACTGTGGTGAGGACACATTTATAGTGTGGGAAATTATACTCTACTTTCTTGAGATCAGAATATTGACATAAATTATCTAGAATCTTCTGCATGAAAAAATATTCTCTTCTCCCTCATTTGTTTATTTACTTACCAATTATCTTATGTGAGTATCAATTCATAGATAGTCATTTTATAATCTTAGTTATAATCCTATTTTATTTATCTTGTTACTCAAATTGTTTCTGTTTTGGTCACTGGAAGCTCTTTCTTTTTTTGTTTTAAAGATGTGGGGTATAATTCTGGATTAGGTATACTAATGGTCATCATACAGGTAAGGTTTGGGCCTCCCTTTGGTCCCCACTTCACCTGGTTTGAGATCAGGTACTCTTATTAATGTTATGTGGCTCCCCTCCTTCCTTTGGCTACTACCAATCCCTTTCTTATAGATTTATAGTAAATGTTCAAGGTCCACTTATGAGTAAGAACATGTGGTACTCAGTTATTTGTTTTTGTGATAGATCACTGAGTATTATAGATGCTAAATCCATCCAAGTTGCTGTGAAGTCCATGTTTGTTCTTTTTTATGGCTGTGTAATATTCCATTACAACATATATGTACTACTTTTTTTATCCAGTCCTGTTTTAAATAATTATTTTATTTTATTTTGTTTTATTGTATTGTATTATATTTTTATGTTATGAGTCATAGTCTCACTCTATGACCCAGGCTAGAATGCAGTGATATGATCACACCTCACCACAGCCTCAAACTCCTGGAATTAGGTGATCCTTTTACCTCAGCCTCTCAAGGTGCATGCCACCCTGCCAAACTAATTTTTTAGTTTTCTTTATTATTACTTTTCTTTTTAAAATTTTTCTGTTTTTTTCTTTTTTAATTTTAATGATGTGGATTTGTATACTTAACTCTGAATTGCACCCCACCCCTAGTCCAGTTTTGATGGGTAGCATGGTTGGTTCCATGTTTTTGCTATTGTGAATAGTGCTGCAATAAACATGCATGTGCAGGTATCTTTTTGGTAGAATGATTTGAACTCCTCTGGGTCTATTCCTAGTAGGGCGATTGCTGGGTCATATGGGAGACAATTTCTAGTTCTTTTAGAAATTGCCACACTATTTTCCATAGTGGTTGAAGTTTGCATTCCCACCAACAGTGTAGAAGCATTCCCTTTTCTCTGCATCCTCACCAGCATCTGATGTTTTTGTTGTTTTGTTACTGATGGCCATTCTTACTGAAGTTAGGTGATATCTCAATGTGATTTTTATTTGCATTTCTCTAATGAATAGTGAGGACTTTTTCATGTGTCTGTTGGCTGCTTGTATGTCTTCTTTTGAGAAGTGTCTATTTGTATCTTTTGTTCAGTTTTTAATGGGGTTGTTTGCTTTTATCCTTTCAACACATTTGTGTTCCTTCTGGATGTTAGGTCTTTGGCAGATATGCAGTTGGCAAATATTTTTTTCCCCATTCTGTGGGCTGTTACCCCCCTCTCTTGACGGTTTCTTTTGCTTTGCAGATGCTTTTTAGTTTAATGAGGTCCCATTTGTCTATCTTATTTCTTATGGAATGAACATCTGTGGTTTTAATCAGGAATTGATTGCCTGCCTATTCCAGTTTCCATCAGAGTGCCTCCTATATTTTCTAAAATTCCCATAGTTTGAGGTTGTACATTTAGGTATTTGATCCATTTAGAGTTGATTTTTGTTTATGGTGACAAGAGGGGGTCCTATTTCAATCTTCTGCATGTAATCAGCCTGCCTTCCCAGCACCATTTACTGAATAGGTTATCTTCTTCCCAATAGTTGTTGGTGGAGGCTTTGTCGAAGATGAGTTGGTTGAGAAATAGATGTTTTGCTTCCAGAATCTCTGTCCTGTTCCATTGGTCCATATGCCTATTCTTGAACCAATACCAGGATGTTTTGATTATTGTAGCCTTATAGTAAAGTTTGAAATCTAGAAGTGTGATACCTCTCACTTTTTTTTTTTTTTTTTTTTTTTTTTTGCTGAGAATTGTTTTGTCTATTTGTGGTCTTTTATGTTTCCATATGGATTTCTGTATTGTTGTTTCCAAGTTTGAGAAGAATGACGTTGTTAATTTAATGAGTAATGTGTTGAATCTGTATATTGTTTTTGGTAGGATGGACATCTTAAAAATATTGATTCTTCCTATCCATGAATATGGAATATTTTTCCATTTGTTTGTGTCTTCTTGGATTTAGTTGAATAGCGTTTTGTAGTTTTCTTTGTAAAAGTCTTTCACTTCTTTTGTTAGGAAGATGCCAAGGTATTTCACTTTTTTTGTGGCTATTGTGAATGACATTGTGCTTCTTAGATGCTTCCCTGATCTTTTAGTCAGCTTATGTGTTTCTTTTGTGTACCCATTCATTGTTGGAGTTTTTTTCCGGCACTTCCTTATTTCTATACATATTAAGTAACAGTTTGAGAGATTATTCATTTTCATCACAGAATCATATTCCATTGCATGAATATACCACAGTGTATGTTGTGTATCCATTCTATTACTGAAGGACATCTTGATTGCTTCCAGTTTTTCTTGATCAAGAATAAAAACAGCTCTAATATTTACATTTAGCTTTAAGTTTTCAAATCATGCAGGAAAAAACTTAAAAGCATGATTACAAGAGCATGCTTCTTTAATTTTAATCTTCAATATTTATTATAAAAGTAATGACTAACATAAAAATGTAAAGGTAGAAAATTGTATAAGGAAAGCAGTAGAAATCTGCAATTTTACTTTACCAAATTACTTCCTATAATAGTCATGATAAAACTATTAATAATGTGTGATTTTTATATAAGGTGAGGGTCATAATACATCATTTTTCAATTTGCTATTTCTTTTCTCATTTATCAAAAGGCCACTGACTTATCTCGATGTCAGTTTCCATGGATTTCTTCATTTTCTTAAAAGGCCAATATATTCATTTAGAAGCTGAATCACAAATTGCTAAGTTCCTCCCACAATCAAGGCTGTTTAGGTTTGGTCCTTATATTTTCTATTTTTAAAAATCATGCAATTTTAAACATACAGCTCTATGTTTATAGGCATCTATTTTATATGCTAAATTCTTCAGATTTGAATTTCTGAATAATGCACTGCACATTTACAAAGTTGATATATGCAACTCAATTAACCTCCAAAAAAGCGTACCAATGTACATGGAAGTTTTTAAGTATAGTGCAATATTATTTTTAAAAACTGCAGCTATAAATCTCATATTTTATCTTGAGAAGGCAATAGAAATAAAAAGAGATAGATGGAGATCACCTTTCCTCTATTATATGTAGAACTATAGATGGAATTGTGCTTTAGAAAAGCATTTATTAGTAAAAGTTAATTTTGCTTCCTATAACTGTTTAGATTTTTAACATTTGAGTTTTCAAAGAAAAAAGTGTTAAGGTCTGTCATGGTCTAAATTTTGTCCCCTCAAAATGTATATGTTAAAGCTCTAATCACCAAAACCTCAGCATAGTACTATATTTTAAGATAGGATCTTCATAAGTAATTAAGTTAAAATGAGGACGTTATTGTAAGCCTTAATCCAATTTGACTGGTGTTCCTATAAGAAGAGGAGATTTGGACACACAAAGGGATGCACCCACAGAGGAAAGGCCAAGTGAAGTCACAGAAAGAAAGTGGCCACCTGAAAACCAAGGAGAGAGGACTCAGGATAAACCAAATCTGCTGACACCTTAAGCTTGGACATCTTGCCTCCAAAACTGTTAGAAAATGAATTTCTGCTGTTTCAATCACCTATCCTATGCTATTTTGTTGTGTCAACCATAGAAAATTAATGTAAGACCTACTAGAGGAACTTCTATAGTTTTAAATCTTAGAGCAGAAAGGCCTTTTTTCAAATTTTTGGCATAGTAAATTATTTAAAAAATGATTTGTCAAAAAACCAAGTTGTGGTGATAAAGAGAATTCAATGAACTCCTTGGAAATATGATCAATATTCTATTGAAGATTTTCTTCTAAAATTGTAGTTTTCTAGAGTAGGAAAGAATGGTGGCTCATGTGAATTTAGTGTCTCAGCGATCTCTAAAGCCTGATAGCTCAGCCGCAAAATCCTCATCTATCCATTCTCAAATCTTCCTTTATTTTAAATGGATTTACCCCACCTATGGTTTAAGTAGCTACCCACATTCATAAAACCTACTTCACTTCCATTTCCCCCTCATTGATGTTGAGCTTGGCAATGTGGCATGATTTTAACCAACATGCGTTTTGATGGAGTGTATACCTCCATCAAAACGCATGTTTTAAAAAGTATCCCATCTTTTTAACACCTCTCTTCCTTTCTCCGTCATGAAAACCACCTGTCTCAGATAAGGGATGTTCCTCTAATGTAAAATGAGACTAAAAATGAGATCACACAGGAAGCATTTCTAATACAGCGCGCGCGCACACACACACACACACACACACATCTGTAACCTGGTAAGAAATACATTTACGTCGTTTTGAGTTACTGGGAGATTGTTTGTTATTGTAGCAAGGCTGATTGAATAAACCAACTTAATAGATTAAGTGATTTGGACTTAGATAACAAAAGAAATTAATAAAAATATTTAATGAGTATTAAACTATGCAAGCCACTTAGTAGGGAAGATGAAGAATACAAAGATGATTAGAACACAACAATGTCCTCCAAGGTCTTGAAGTCTAACTAAGAAGTCAGGTATGTAAATACCTAAGGAGAATTCAAGTCTGAAATTAAGTGTTGTATAGAATAAAAATGTATTAGGGAAGCTTAACAAAGAGAACACATTAAAACCTATTTAAGAAATGATCCTAAAAGCTGGTTTGAGAATAAAACAAATAATTTTCAATCCAGATAGATTATCTAAGAATGAATATTAGAATTACCTCAGATTCTCAAGCCTGGAACTCAGTATGGAGCAGCAATGTCACTTCATTATAAGGAATATATTACCCCAGGAGAGGATACAGAGCTTCCGATTGTTGCCGGCTGTCTATTTGAAGATGTTGTTCTAAGTAGTTTGCCTCTATTACTTTTTAAAAAATCTGCATAGCACTCCTATAAGATAGGTTATATTATCCTAATGTAACAGAATGTAAACGTGAAGCCAGGCTTAATCAATGATCAACTGTGAGTAACTGGCAAAGCTGATATTAAGTTTGTCCAATCTCAAAGTTCACTGTCATAATAACCACAGTATATTACACTATAGAGAATAAGATAATGTTGACTGCCTAAGGGAATGCTAATATATATTTCATTGCTCTTTGTTCAGCTTTGACCTCCATCAGAACAAGCATCTGCTGAATTGTGACTTTGGTGACACCTGCTCTTGTATGTCTTTTTCCTGATCCTGATAACTCTTGCTCCTCTAACTACAGAGTCTGCCTGTATTGTTTTATCTTAATGCAGCATTGTTCTTAGCACCTTCTTAGCATTGTCAAATTTCTTTCTTTGTTCATTTGTTTATAAATCATATTAATTCTTCTTGGAAATAGGTAAGATAAAACCAGATAGAAGGATGACAGACAATTGATAGATGATAGAAGAGATAGATAGATAGATAGATAGATAGATAGATAGATGGATAAAGAGAGAGAGAGAGAGAGAGAGATGGATAATGGATGGGCAAATACAAATAAATTTGTTAATGATTAATATATTAGATGAAAATGAGCTAGCACCAAGTGTTTTATTGTGTCTACCATATTTATCATGTCATTGTTAGCTTTATAACCGAAGACTGATCATGGAAAACCATAGTAAAGTAAGACTTTTTTAGTAGCAGTGCCTTGGTTTTTATTATCTTAACATATCTTATCACTCTTGCAAGAGATTATCTACTACAAGCAAGCCACTGTAATAAGGTTGACTATACAAAGACAACAAGATATGGACACTTGTTCACAGTTGAGTTAGAGCTGTGTCTCCACAGCACACAGCTCAAGGCTTTATATCAAAGTGGATACACAATGAAAACAAAGAGAGGAAAGGGATTCTTACCTTGCATAGGTGCCTTCTTTATAACTATACAAATGTTAATTTCATAATTTTCTATTCTCTTTCTTAAAAAAGTATCCCTAAACATTTTATGTTCCAGGCATCACTGAACCCAGAATAAACCCCCTGATAGAAAATTATTAAGCTGAAATTGATAGAAAAAAAGAAATTAGAACTCATTGGTAGTATCTGCTAAAGCTGAATGTACATTTAGCCCCTGACTCAGGTGTTATCTTAATATAATATGTATTAGTACACCTCTCTACCAATAGACAAATATAGCAATGTTTATAGAGGCATTATTTATAATAATCTAACTGTAAAAAACACAAATATCCTTCAACTGTAAAATGGACAAATAAAAGATAGCATATTCACAGCAACAGAATTAACAAACTACAACTATATGTACAAATAAAGGTAAAACTTTCAAACATAACACTGAGCTAATGAAACCAGATGCAAAAGAATATTTGCTCCATTATTCCACTCATATGAAATATAAAAGTAGACAATTACTCTGTTGTTTTAGAAGTCAAGATAGCAGTTGCCATTGGAAGACTTTTCTAAAGCTGGTAAGACTGTTTCTCACCTGGTTTCTGGTAACACAGATATGTTCATTTTGTGAAATGTTATGGTGCTATAGCTTATACTTTGTGATTTCTAAAATCTATGCTATATACCAACAACTAACTTGATAAATAAATAAAATTTCAGTAATGTTATCAATTTTTTTGCAAAGAAACCAGAGAAAAAGGCTAATAGGAGAATAAGATACGAAAAAATGCAAAAAATATACTTCAGATGGATTTTTACAATGGATAAAAAGCTGCTACACGTGTCCACTGTGGTAGAAGTGGGAGTGCACTTTGCCAACATAGAACAAAATAGCCATTAGTTCCAGGAATAGATTTCTGTAGGCTTCTGTGGCATTCTTTCTAAGAACTTTTAAAAATTGACACTTCATTAGCACTAGAGAAGGCTTAAAAGATGTGCTGATTGAGAACACTGCACCAAATTGCTATGAGCATGCTTAACCCCTTCTAATCTTTGACACTCAGTAGAGCTGAGTATGGGCCACACTGATGAGGTGCTTAAATTACAGGAATAAAACAGCTTACTTTACAAGACCTCTGCAATCCTGAGGTATCCACATCAGAGAATTTCCTCTGTACTTAGAAGAGAGACAAGGATGTCTACCTTCACTTAATATTGAACCCTATGCCATAGAATTAAGGCAAAAAGAAAGTAACTGATAAGACTTTGTAAATTATATTAAGTAGGTTAATGATGCAACAACGTGAATTAGGAAATGTAACAGGACCTTGTGCTGTGGTCTGTATCTCTTAAAATGAGAACCAGCTACCTTCTGGAACTCCAAGGAGGGTCCAAATTCTGAATATTTCCACACATTGCATAAGTTTTCAAATCGTTGATAAGATGACTAGGCAATTTCTGAAACTCACCTTGGTAACTAAGAGGTTACAACTCATATTTTGTCTTAATTTTCTCTTTTCTTTTAAGGATGTTCTGTCTCTTGCTTCCTCAAATCGCCCATGAAAACAGGGATCAGTACAGGAAACTAAAAGAAACACAGATGAGTATACTTCTCAAAGAATAATGATAGAAAACTTTCCATGTGCCTGTGATGTACTCAGAAACACATTATTTAATCCTCAAACTAAATAATTTAACGTGTGAGTGAAGTGAGAAACATCCTTAGTAAATTCATGAGAGTGACACAGAAAAATGGGGAACAATGCTAGGATTTTGTTCCCAGATTTGTAAGAAAACAAAGCCATTCTTATTTTCATCACTCCACACTGCCACCCAAAGGAAGTTTCATCTCTGCATGGTACTGAGACTCATGTTCCCAGGACAAAAAATTAAATTAGAACCCGTCTAAAACTACCAAAAAATAGTACAGCAAATCATCCACTGAGTAAAAAGGTACATGACCCTTCCATTAAAAAGGAATATATTTATGACAGAATATCGTACTCACAAAATATGCACCTGTTATTATCTGATTTAGAAATTCATCTGAACATGAAATGGTGAGTTGATATGCAGGCTGTCACATTCTTCTAATTAGTTGTATATATCTTGCACAACATCAAACTCTAGGTTTTGATGATGATTTTATTTAAAAGGAAGCAAGTATGAACTTCAACCCTCATTTTTTGAGGAAGAAAAAATAAGTCCCCTTTTGCAAACCAAAACAAACAGTTTCTATTAATACCTCAACTCTAAGAAGTCCCTTCCAAGTCACAGAAAAGGTGCATAAAAATGTTGGTATGCAAGCAAAGGCTGAGTTTCTACCTCCATCAAAACTGTCACTTAAAAATCCTGTATGATTCAGTCTGCAGAATTTAGGTGAGTGCTGCTATTTCCTAGCCTTCTTTAGCCGCTAGACTTAAACATTTCTGAAAACAGGTCTGTTTTTTATTTAAAGACTTAAAAAGACTAAGTCTATGGGAAGAGATAAGAATCTAGAAGAAAGGGAACACAGTCATTTATTTGGAAAAATTGCAGAGATTAATTAAATTAGTATTTAGCTAAATTACTTGAATAGTAAGTACTCTTTGATTTGCTATTGTGTGTGTGTGTGCGAGAGAGAGAGAGAGAGAGAGAGAACCTACTCCATTACAAACATGAATTTTAGATCAGTCTGGTTTGGGCAAGCTCTATGGCTATAGATAATTTTCTGAATATTTTTAGATTTAGTTTACTTTTCCTTAACATAGGCATAGTCATGCATTTCTTGAATGACTATTAGAAAATAAGGAGCTCGCTATACTAATTATTCATCCCTCCCTGGTCCTTTTTTATTCTATAATGGTTATTTGCGTTATTCTTATTTTTCTGGTAGACTACACGTTTTCTGAGCTAAAGACTTTTTGTTGTTGTTTCATTTCTCTCCTCAAAGGCTTGTGAATTGTCTGATATATATTTATTGAAAGGAAACAGAACAGGCAAAGTCTTCTGATTTCATTGCTGCAACTGAGGAACATTCAAAAGGTGACAATGGGCTCTGAACAGACAAAATTTAAAGTTTCATCAAGTTCACTAGAAAACATAGACATGAAAAATACCACATCAATTTGCGATTTTTTTCAGAAATGTTGTCAGAATAACATGAAATACTGTTTGTAAAATACTTCAGTGTCTGGTGCATCATAGGCCTTAAATAAAAGGGTCCATTTTTGCTTCCTTTCATGAGAACTCTCCTTGCACATCTCCACATTGGTGGTTTTACTTATATTTTTCCATGTGACATAAACACCAGTTCCTCTTTCTAACGTAGACCTTACCCCATCTTCTCAAAGAGGTTTGTGACATGCTGCCTATGCACCTGAAATCCCATATCACTTATCTCCAGTGTGTGGACTGAGGCATATCTGTGGGAAAAGGTTGATACCTGCCCACCTGTCTCAGCCTGCTTGCCTTGAGCCTTGGGACAAGTCCTTCTGTCTCCCTGTGTCTCAGTTTTTTCCTGCCTTTCAGTGCAGCCCAAAATGTTACAAGTCTCACAGTGTTTGTGTAATTCATTGTTTCATATGTACTAATTTTATTTTTGATTACCTGCTTCTCAAATGTCAGCTCCTGGGTCATATTTACTCGAATGTGTCCTTCACAATACCAAGCGGACTGATACTCAAAAAGCACTGTTGCTTGATTCAAGGGGAAGAGCATTTCTAACCAAGCTTGGCTTGTTAGAAGTATGTTTCCTGTACTGGTAGCCTTGGCATTAGAGGCACTTGTCACAACGTCAACTAACCTTGTTGCTAACCTAGCAAACTAACCTTGTTGCTAAAGAGTAGTTGCGCATTACTTACTGGATGAAAATTCCAGTTAGAGCACAAGTTTTTGTAGATTTTTAAGGAGGAAAAGTACAATCCAGTAAGCACAGCATGTATCAAAATCTTTTAAGCCAATTTATAATGATGGTGATCAGATCATTTATAAAGACTCTATTCAACACAATATTTATTTATTTATCAGATTGGGGATTGTGGAGCCTATAAACTCAGGCGGGGAAAATGAAAAATAGCCCTTTAGAGTGCTCATTCTGGGACTTGCAGAGAAGGCAAAGCCTTCCTAGATCTTTGGAAACAAGACTCCAAGGATGAGCTTTGCTTCAGCATCTCACTAGCTTTGTGATTTTGGTCATGTCTTACCATTTCCTTTAAACCCAGTTTCCACACACATAAAATGGCATAATAATATGCATCATTCACTGAAAACGGTCAAAAAAGAAAATGTGTAGAAAACATACCTGAAAACTGTAAATCGCAATATAAACTTCAAGAGCTACATGATTTCTCAAAACTTTAGCATATAGAATATGAGCACTGAAAATGTCACTCAGCTAAAGATTTACAACTTCAATAATGATGAGGATGTTAATGTTCTAAGATAAAAATATACTGTTTGCAGCTAAAGCACTTAGTAAAACATATATATTATACCATAAATATTTTAGGATAAAAATAATTCATCATACGATTTTAAAGGGAAAAACATAGTAACATGCTCAATAGTTTGCAGCTGACATTGTGAAATTGGAATTCAGTGTTAGCTAACGGTAATTATGAGAAAACTAACCAAATTAACTGTGTTATACATTTTCATGCTTGAGAGAAAATCACAAGGACATTATTTATTTCCCTTCAAAGTGAAGGTTTCTTGGGATGTAAATGAATGCACAGGCATGCTCATGAGTGTACACGCACACACACACACACACACACAAACACACACACAGAAAACTAAAGTAGACAACTTTGGAATTATAAACTTTGTAACAGTGAAGATAGGAATGCGGTGGAAGTTTTCAGAACCAGCCTTCGTATTTTTTTTAGGTAATGAAAGCCTAGGCACTGAAGAACCTATCCTTGTTAAGGAAGACCTTGGCATGAGGGAGGTACTCCCTCAGCAATGCTAATGGAGGGGGCAGGGCCGTGATTCTGTGAAACTTGAACTGTGGCACCAGAAACTAACCTTGTTGCTAAAGAGTAGTAGGATATTACTTACTGGATGAAAAGCCCAGTTGGAGCACAAGTTTTTGTCAATTTTTAAGGAGGAAAAGTACAATTCAGTAAGCAGAGCATGTATCAAAATATTCTAGGCCCATTTGTAATGATGGTGGACAGTCCATTTGTAAGGACCCTATTCAGCACATTATTTATTAAGTGCTTATAATAAAGTGGGGAGAAAAAGCAGGCATAGCCTTGCTGTCCTGGAGATTATAGTCCAGAATGAGAAATGAACATCAACCCCATAACCACACAGATAAGTATATAAATGCAAAATGGGGTAATCGTTATGAAAATAAGTTAAACAATGTTATGATAATGTATCGTAAAGAATTTTATCTATGTATGTGTGGAGGAGAAGACAGAAAAACTTCCCAGAGGAAGGGACTTTTTTCAGTGAGGGTGAGACAAGGACTGATGCTATTACAAACAACCTCAAATATTAGTGACTAAACTAACGTAAAGCCAGGATGGGTGTCTCTTGCTGAGAAACACTGTTCCTGGTTAGCTTTCCTCCACATAGCCCCTCAGGCAGCCCTACCACCATTCATATCTGGCACCTATAAAAGGGAAAGGAAGAGGGCATGGGAAGGGCACACATATTTTTAGTTGCCTCAACCCAGAGTGGCATGCATCTTCTACTGGCATTCTGTTGGGAAGAACTAATCCCATTGTTCCACTCCAAATGCAGAAGGATCGGGAAACGAATTTGAACTATGTGCCCAGGAAGAAGAAACTGACTTGATGAGCCCCTTTCCAGTTCTGTGCCACATATCTGAGAGATGAATAGGGGTTAATTAATTAATTGGTTGTTTGGGGTTGGGTAGGTGAAGAAAAGCATTACACATAAAGGAAGGCAGAAGGGAATAGGAAATGTTTAAGGTTAAAAGGTTATTGTTGTTAAAGCATAAATAAAGGATTTAAGGGATGAGATGTGAGTTAAGGCTAGAGAAGCTGGTCCTGATCATTCGAGGCCTGATAGGCCATAATACAAATCCTGTACATTATTCTAACTGCAGTGGAAAATAATGGACAGGTTACAAGTGAAGGAATGAAAACAGATCGATAGACTTGTGTTCATTATTCTGGCTATATTGTAGAGAGTGATTGGAGGGTGCAAGATTAGAAATGGATATATTGCCTTTCATTCAGTGAACATGGTATATTTCTCCATTTATTTAGGCTTCTTGTAATATACCTTAAGAAAAGTTTATATGCTTTTCTATAGGAATCTTAAACACCTTTTGTTAAACTTATTCCTATATATGTAATATTCAAATAATATGCTGAGATATATTTATATTATATGTATGTTTTATTCTGTACTAATATTAAAATATTCTTTCTTTTCTTTGACTTTATATATCTTTTAAAACAATGCTACATTTTACTCAGCGATTTGATCACTTTTACTTCCTATGTATCTTGGTAAATATTCTAAACTGTTTCTTCCTAATTTTTAAGAATTTTATTTCAGAATGTTTTTTAATGTAGATCGTTGTCCAGCAAAATTCTGAGAATTTGCGTGCCTAAAATATTTATTCAGCTCTCATATTCTAAGCTCAAATTTTCTTCCATTCAATAACTTGTGTGAGTGAAGAGGCTATTATTTTATGTTCTTACATAAAATATTGCCTTAAAAAATCCAAACCAATATCTATGTTAATTATAATAATCTTAGGGAATAGGAGTGAGGGCTCATCAATAAGCTTTAGGGTATAGAGACTCAGACACCAGAAAAACACAATCAATCATTCTCCACTTCATAAAACATTGCCTTAGGTCAAACCTTCACTCTTTGCCCTATAAGAAGAAATATCATTAAGAACAGGTGCTGTTTAAATTGTAATTCTTCAGTCTTAAGATTTTGGAGATGGGGAGCTTGAGAAGAAATTAATACCCAGATCAATTATTTGCCAACAGTTTTTCTCAACTCCTCACAAGCACAGGGCTCTGAGTTGCCATGATTTTACTTTTGGTAACACCCAGACAAGAGGCCTGAGTCAGCTAGTTTGAAGGTAGAATTGTTTGTTGTAAGGAAAAATGGAGGCAGGGGGATGTAAGAAGAAACAAAAACAGAGTCTTCCAGGTTTTGTAGATTGCTCTCTGCTCCAGGACAAAGACATCATCTCTTCTTCCATCTACATGCATTGCCACCCCCCTCAACCCATCCACATCTCTCCACCAAAGACACACACCAGTTCACAACAGCATTTTTCCTCACCATTCCTCTTGTTGTTTTTAGCCATGTACGGTGACTCACACCTATAATTCCAGCACTTTGGGAGGCTGAGGCAGGAGGACTACTCGAGCCCAAGAGTTCGAGACAAGGCTAGGCAATATAGCGAGACATTGTCTCTATAATATTATCAACAAATTAGCTGGGTGTGGTGGCATGCACCTATATTCTCAAGTACTTGGGAGGCAGAATCAGAAGGATCACCTGTATTCTTGAGGTCGCGACTGCAGTAGGCTGTGGTTGCATAAGTGAGATCTTGACTAAAAAACAAACAATAGTTTTCATTTTCGCCTTTAGTTTGTCTAGAGTTGACATGGATTGTACTTGGAGTTAAGTGATCTGATTTTATATTTTAAATACTAACCCTGGCTCCTATGCAGATAATTTATTTTACCTTGGCAGCTGAAGGAAGATGGCAACTGGGGTCAGGGTGGTAGCAATAAAGATAGAGAGGTGGGTGTGATGCATTTCAGAAATGATTGCAGTATTCCAGGCAAGTCATGATGGGAACTATGAAAAACACTTAGTCAAATACTGTAATGTGTTACCTAGTGCTAGGTTAGAGTATTCCCTCAATAAGGTGACAGAGAAGACACTTCTGGAGAAGGGACGTTTTAGCTGAGACCTGCATGTTGCGAAGATGCTATCCATTCAGTGACCTGGAGAAAACCAGTTTCAACAAGAGGAACTAGCAAGCCAAAGTACCTGGAGAAAGAGATGGAGCATGTCTTTGATTAGAGTAGTCATTATAAAATTGTACAAAAATGTAGATTCAGGATATACTTGAAAGATAGCACTAGCATAACTTAATGATAGATTTAAACTGAGGAAAAGTGGATAAGGATGATTCTAGATTTTTGTTCTAGTTACACATATATCTGAAATGTTCGTGTTTTTATTTATGAATTTGCTTATTTATAGTCTATTTTATCATTTATAGTTTATTTATTTATACTTTTTTTTTGGAAGAATGAAAACTCTTCAAGATCAAGACCTTTTTGTGCATTTCACTATTTTTCTTTTGGCACCTAGAAAAGCACCTGAAACATGGAAATAGTGTAACCATATTTTTGAATGAATAAATAATGCAACAACCCCCTAAATTTCTTCCCAGATAGCACAAATAAGACTACCTCTGCACTCATAGCACACTTAACATTTATTTTGGTTACATCAGTTATCTCACATTGCATTTGCCCAATTATATTGATATCATCTGTTGCTGTAAATATATCCATCACTAGATTGTGAAATTATTGATAACAAAGTCAAACCTTAGTCACCTTTATCTCCCTCGCACCTAAAATTCATGCACTGATTTAATAAATATTTCTTGAGTACCAACTATATGCCAGACAATTCTCATGGCAAAGGGATGCAGCAACAAGGAAGCCTAATTATAATTGCCATGAAGCAAATTACATTTTCAGATGAGGAAAGACAAACATAAAATAAGTAGGAAATTATAAGAGCTACACTAAAGATATGAGGTTTACCTCATCCATATCACTTAAAGAGCACCGAATACAAGTTTGACAAACTCCTTAAACTTGTAAGAACTGTTAAATTGAGCAATTGACAGAAGTTATGAAAGATATTTAAAGAATCTTGCTCCAATATTTTTAATGGTCATCAACTGACCACTTAAAAAGAGAGATAAGATAGTCGAGGACCAAAGGTAATGGAAACAACACATTAAAAGCTTAGTCAAAATAGATAACGGAAGATTATGTTAGTGGACCCATCAATTGTCAAAGTATAAAAGATACAAAAAGCAACCTGACATTAAAGCAGAAACTTGGCCATTAAAATTATAAAAGGGTAAGTCAAACAATAAATTCTAGACAAGAAACAAGGTATGATGCCCTCAACCAGTGCAAGATAACTCTAGAAAACAGGAAAAATAAATACATTACCCCAGAAAGGGATAGAGAACAAAACATATGAAAACTAGAGGGAATGTTAGTAGGCAATATAAATCTGTCATTTTGAGAATTCTGAAGACTCAAATAAAGGATAAATTGTGGTTTCAGTGACTTTCCTGAGGATGACATCTTGAAATATTGCCAGAGGACAAAGAGAAAGCAAGTAAAACATGGCTAATTATCATAAAACAGCATAGCAGGGTAAATTTTCACTGATTTTTCACAGGACTCTGATAACCCCAATCTTATTAACTCAGAAATCTTACCACCAAAATCCAATGGCCATTTTTATTACTATACCCTGGAATAAGTTCACTGTACATGAAGGACTGTTTGTCAGTACAGTATTTTTCAGAAATGTTTGTTCATTTCTTGCCAACTATTTCCATATTCTCTGTCCACTTATAAAAAGCACATCATGGATTTCTGCTAAAAATTTTTAATAGCACAAAATAATTGAAAGAAAAACACAAATGTAAGCAATTACAGAAAGTGACTGGGAAGAATTATTAGCTCAGAAATCCTAAACTAGGGAAGCTGTTGAAAATTAGAGTTGGATTGCTGGATCAAATGATAGATTTACTTTTAGTTCTTTCAGTAATCTCCACACCACTTTCCATAGAGGTTGTACTAATTTGCACTTTCACCAACAATGTATAAAGTTTCCCTTTTCACCACATCTGCACTAGCATCTAGTGTTTTTTTGTTTTTTTTTTTAATAATGACCATTCAGACTGGTGCAAGGTGATATCTTATTGGGGTTTTAATTTGCATTTCCAGGAAAATAAGTAGGGTTGAGCATTTTTTTATATGTTTGTTGGTCATTTGTAGATCTTCTTTTGAGAAATATCTGTTCATGTCGTTTGTTCACTTTTTATTGGGGTTACTTGCTTGTTTCTTGCTGATTTGTTTGAGTTATTTGTAGACTTTGGATATTAGCCTTCTGTCAGTTGTCCAATTGGTGAATATCTTCTTCCATTTTGTAGGTTACTTATTTACTCTGCTGATTATTTCTTTTGCTGAGCAGAAACTTTTTAGTTAAGTCCCACTTATTTATTTTTGTTTCAGTTGCATTTGCTTTGGGAATTTTTGCCATGAATTCTTTGCCTAGCTCAATGTCTATAAGAGGTTTTCCTAGGTGTTCTAGGATTTTTATGGTTTCAGGTAGGTATCTACCCTAAGGAATAGAGGTTGTTACATTAAAAAGACACCTGCATGTTCATTGTAGCACAATTCACAATTGCAAAGATGTGGAATCAACCTAAATGTCCTTCAATCGATCAGTGGATAATGAAAATGTGGTATATATACATTATGAAACACTACACAACCTTAAAAAGTTATGAAATCATGTTCCCTGCTACATCATGGAGAGAGCTAGAGATCATCATCATAAGTGAACTGACTCAGAGACAGAAAAGCAAACACTGCATATTCTCAATCATATGTGGTAGTTAAATGTCAAAAAGTTGGAAATAGTAGACACTGAGAATACCAATAAGGGAGAATGGGGGTTAGGAGTCAGATGTTACCTACAGGGTACAATGCTCACTATCTAGAGAATGAGCCACCTGAGACCGAATACCCACCACTGCACAATATGTTAAAGTAACAAATATGCATGTACACCCCTTGAATTTAAATATAAATGAAAAGTAAAAAAAAATTAAGGTTGTTAGAAAGGGGGAGCCAGGTAGGATGTAAAACCAGTTCTAAGAAGAAAAATTGCACAGTCAAAATTAATCTTAAAAATTTCTTTAACTATTTCTATTTGCTCAGAAGCTGGATTCTTAGAAGCACAAAATTCAATATTTGTTTTTTCTTCCCTATCTCTCTCTTCCTCAACCTCCTCAGCTCAATTATTTTAGCCACTATTCACATCAATTTTATATATACTCTAAAAGTTACTTCTCAGACATTCCCTATCCAGCCACTTTGTCTCATGCTCCCACCATTCATGTCCTCACTTCCTTCTTTCGTCAATTGCATTCTACAATTCATTTTGTCATCACTTTATTAGAATGAATACACATTCTATCCACATGTTCTCAGGTGTCGTATCCAAGTGTATGTACATGGTTTCCTTAGGAATATAGAATCTGGGACAGTAGAGTATTAATATAGTATTAATACAGTATTAATGTTGCCACTATGACCATTGCACAAACTGATCATGTGCCTAATGAGTCCTGTTGTTAATTCTTGGGTATTTTCCATAGTCAACTCTATTTGCTCTTTTTTTGAACTTCTAACAATTTGAATTATTTTTATTTTTTTTTCACAACTAGATAAGCTTAAATCTCTCAGGCATCCTTCCTCTTTTTTCTTTTACCATACAAATCATTAACACAGCTGACAAAATTGAACAAATTTCATTAGACTCCCCAAAAAGAAGACAAGATAGGGATATAATTAAAGAAGAATTTAAAATTAAATAAATAAGTAAGAAAAAGCCTAAGAGGATGGGCTCTGTGGCACACTGAGGAAAGCATTGTGACAGTACAGTTTGTAGGTCTACTCCATATGTGAAAGACCTGTATTCTCTGATTTTATTGAGAGTTTAGCATTAAGTCATACAGATACTTCTTATCCTGAAAAACAAACTTTAGCTCTAACTAACCATTATCATTAGAAATTGGTTTCAACTTTGATCAATACTAGGAAATCAGCAAAATATTTGCCAATCCAACAATCTATCTTTCTATACGACAAAAGTGGCTGCTTGCCATACTTTCTTTAAAAATCCTTAATAATTTAAGGGAAAAGTAACCAGAAAAATAGAAACAAAAAGAATGATTAGGAGGGTAAAGTAATAAGAATTGTTATTGTGTGACCAATTGTGTACCTAACCCAGAATTGCACCCCACATCTTTAAAATAAAAATTGAAAAAAAAGGAATTGTTATTGTGAACTCCATAACCATCATTCACCTTCAGTGTTACTTTCTTCAGATCAAAAAATAAATTGGAAAATTAAAATTAGTTAGAGTATTTTTCCTCTGGTTCTAACTTCAGCTAAAAAATTGAACATTTAATTAAAGCTACTGTAAAAGAATGAAAACATATGAGTAGCTTGGCCCTTTGCCCTCAATAAGTAGGTGATTTTGAAATCTACAAAACAGAGATTGACTCATAAATCAATTATATTTTAAGTGTTCTCTGCTAGTGCTATTCAAGGCTATTACTCCTTAAACATCATTACTTAAACATCATTCACCAAGAATGTAAACCAACTAATTTCTTCTGTAAAACTTGTCTTGGTACAGAGCAAACAGTAATCCATAAGCTGTTCACCTTCCTAAATATATTATGACATATTCTTGGATTTTTTTTCTCTAAATTGCACACCTATGTTGCCAATACCTCTGTCAGTGAAACAATTCATATCTGCCTGATTTTGCCATTATTTCAGAAGTCCCTCCTAGTCTATGCCATGGTGACTGCTCTTTTGTAGTTATATATTCTTTAGATTATCTGAAATTCTAGCTGATTTATTGACATATGTCTGCTTACAACAGCCATATTTTTTCATTGATCGTATATTTAAGTCACATCTTCTCAGTTTTATTCAGGTGTCTTTTTTTAAGAATAAAGTTTTATGCTTTAGATTTCAACTGTTAAAATTTATAATATAAATAAATTGCAACAACAGAATTTTTATGATCTTTAAAAAACATGTTCCTGAATTTAAAAATGAAAATAACAACAAATTTTCAAATGTTTAAAAAATTATTTTAGAATAGCTATTTATACACAAAATACTTAAATATGTATTTAACTAATAAATAACTAATATTTACTTCAATATTAGTTAAGTGTTTTTACTAATATTCATTTTACAATGAAATCATTAGTGTTGTTAAAGCCAACAGATTTTGTAAAATCCTAACATTCTCTTTTGACCAGAAAAAAAGTATTTCTTCTCTCTGCTTTCTATGTGAGGAGGCAAAGATGCAAAATATGTATAAAATCTACAGACATCTATAGATTTTATATTATCTGGAGACATATTTTTTGGACCAACTTGGTGTTTTGTTTGAGTAAGTTGCAAACAATTCTCTATTAATAAATTTTGTACAAATTTGTATTTTATCTGAATTTTCTTAAATACATTTTTACAACCAGGAGATTTCACCACATTGGCTATTCATTCTTATGTGGCAACAATTTCAGGCTAGGAGGGCAGCTGTTTCCCTCAGAAAGGCCAAGTACTGTCCAGAAACCACCCTTCCCACATACCTGACACATTCACTTACTTGACTTATCCCTACCGGCATTTCCATTGTGATCCTGTAATAAGGTTTTTAGTCCACATTGGAATACTTGCTGTTTTTAGCCCACACTGAGATGCTTGCTGCTTTCCTTGTTCTTTCAAGTTTGGCAGTAAGAGGGCTTTGGGGAGAAATTCTACCTGCCTTAGAAAGAACAACCATGAAGGAATTAGGAACCACTTCTCAATGGATCCTAGAGACAGTCTCTCTCTCTCTCTCTCTCTCTCTCTCTCTCTCTCTCTCTCTCTCTCTCTCTCTCTCTCTCTCTCTCTCCCTCCCCGTCTCTATCTTCTCTCTCCATATCTGTCTCTGCCATTCTTTCCCCTTCCTTTTTCCTTCTATCTCTCTCTTTACATATAGAACTTGTTTTAGTTGCCATTAGAAGCAGAAATAGAAACAGACAGGAGAAAAAAGGTCTAGGCACAAGGGGGCCTCTAATCTTCTAACCTGGTTCAATGTAGTTCACATTAGGTTTTCGGAAAAATCTTGAAGTTACAGGAAATGTGTTTTGTCTGGTCTTGATCTCCATGTATGTGTAAACAGTACATAGGTGATAGCAGAACAAGATTCAGGATTCTATGATCAAACCAAATTCCATCACTTCGGTGCAATTTAAAGTCAATCAATTTATGTGTATATATGCATATAATACTTATAAATGTGACATATGGTGGCATTACAAATTTTTAAATTATCAGTATTTACTCCATTAAAATTGTAAGCTCTTAAAATGATGAATACTGGAGAGGAGATCTTGTTCTAGCAATCTTTCTAAAGAGAATAGTAAATTAATACGCAAATAACAATGCTAAGTACAATAGAACAACATTTTCATCTAAGACAATAAATAAGTAAACATGATTTATACTAAAACAAAAACAAAGCATAAAAAATTCCTGGAGCAGAAAATTTAAGAAAGAGATAGTTAGAAAAAGTTAACTTCAAGAGAGGAAGAGAACTGGTATGTAATGTGACAGACACTTTACATGGGTTATCTCATTTAATCAGCACAACATACCTAGAAGGAAAATATGGTCACCACTGTAGAGATGCAGAAAGAGACTAAGTGATTGATCCATGGTTATATAGCCAGTACATAGGAAAATAGAATGCAAACACGATCACCTGACTCCTAGGTATGTTCTTTTTCCTGTACACTATAATGAAGCAATTAAGTAGCATTATCAAGAGAGGCTTTTTCTATAAATGAGTGAGCTTAGGAATTACTGTAAGTGAATGAATTGCTTATTTATCCAATTTTTCTCTAATTTATGTGACAATGGACAATTTTTTAAATTTTAAAAATTCACTGAATAAACTTGAAAAATGCTATGTAATCCAATAGCTTTCAATTTCACTGAAAAGAAAATGGGTCCATTTCTTCTTCCTAACACTCAGAAAAGAAGGAAAGTACTCTGGCTGTTAGGAGCAGAATGGAAGTGCAAATCTAAAAAGTTCTCAAATTTACTTTGCAAAGTATTTTTATAAAATTATTAGCTCTAAGATTTTAAGCACGTTTCATATCTTTATCAAAAATTATACCAGAAAGACCAGATTAGCCATAAAGATTGTCCAAAAATGAGACATTTTTACAAAGATGCAAATTGCTTTATATTACTTAATATAGAACTACTAGAAAAATTATTTTTTAATATTAGAGTTCTGGTCATTCTTACCTCTTAGGAGGAACTTATTTAACGTTCAAGAACTTTTGTCTACAGAGAAAAAGTATGTAATTTTGTTGGTAGCAAAAGATTATTAATTAAAAATCTCTATTATTGACTTAAGTTGTAGGTATAATTCAGTATTTTTAGAATAGAACAAAATGTCTTAAGACATGGGGAACATATTAAATAAGGTATAAATGTGTACATAGGGAAAGGGGAAATGTGAAGGATTATTGAGAAATGTGTGGAAGTTGACTCACGAATATCAGCTCTCCAGGTTCTAGGAATTGGTGGAAGGTAAATCCGATTTATCACCGTACTTCAGTCCTTTGTTTGCTTATAGGACTTATCTACATCCTTATTTAATTTTTGTGGCTCAACTAGCCTTTTGTCCCACCCATGAGACCATTTTATGAAATTATTCTTCCTGTATAAGGGAAAATCATGAATAGGAATGGGATAATGTGAAATGAAACCTTTCAGGTTTGAGTTAAAGACAGTAGGTTTTGCAGCGTCACTTTAAATTGAAAAGGGGGCCAAAATTATGCCATCATAAAGAATATGCATATCATGGTGTAGGCAAGGGGAAAATAAGTGGCCAGAAATTAAATTCCACTGGTAAATGTCTGGATTTTTTTTTTAATATATTACAACCAAAGAAGATGGAAAGAAGGAAGCTGCCACCTCAAGGTAAATGATAAATCAATCAATCAGCTCAATATTTGTTTTTTATTTCATTGTTAGAACATGATTTCTCTCTTTTTTCTCAGAGCAGCAATGAAAACAGTTAAAAGGAAGAATAGGTATTCTGATTTCAGAATTCAAAACTGGAAATAAGGCTAAACATATTATGTCATGCCCTTTAGATGACTTACTAGAGCATTATTTTGCAAGTCCACTGAAAGGTTATAGTGCATTGTGGAGACAGGTAACTTTATTTGACATACTATTTGCTATTAATTAGAGGTCAAGTTCTATAACATTCAATGTTAACTTTTATATGGATAAGTTGAAGATAATTTGTAACTGATAAAGATATGATTTATGTCCATTATAAAGATAACCCGTACTTACCTGGCAAGGGTGATACCGTAATCATGAAGGTGGTTTTCAGGGCGAGGCTTATCCATTATACTCCAGATGTGCTTACCTCTGTGATTTCCCCAAATATGAGAAACTCAACTGCATAATTTGTGGTAGTGAGGGGCTGAATTCATGCTGTCTCCTTTTTTTTAAAGATAACCCACAATTTTAAATTTATTTTTCCACAGAACATTAACCAATCTAATGCTCTCATATTTTGCCCATTGAAAATGTCTCCAACTTTCCTCACACACTGCCTTCTTCTGAATACTTATATAAAAATAATATAAACCTTTTTTTGTTGAAGCCAAAGTGATTTAAATTTTTATTATTATGAAATTCAACTTTTGACTTATGAAATAAGCATGTATTGACTCCTTTCAAATACCAGACCTTGTGTAAGATAAAAAATGAAAATGAGCTGAGCATTCATACTTTAAAGATTTATCAATCAAATGTAAAAGACAAATAAATCAGCAACTAAATCATAATAAAGACTATGCAACAAGTACATAAAAAAGCACGTAAATGAGTCTGGGAATCAAAAGATTATTCCCAAAAGTGGTGTTACTTGCCTTGTCTGTTGAAGACTAAATAGGAATACACCAAGCAATAAGAATACCAGACTGTGGGAAGAGTGTGAAGACAAATTATAATATCAGAAAAATTTACAGAAAAAGTAAATAAGATGTCATGAAAATGTTTGGAGTAGCTAGGTCAGAAATACAGTCCAGTACCAAATCATAAAATGTTTTATTTGCTATGAATGTTTGAACTATGCAGATACCATAAAGGGTATTATGCAGCAACATTCTTTGAACTGATGTACAAGTTTTGAAAATGTAGTTTTTTTTTATAAAGGGACTCATGTGTAGGTTTGTTATACAGGTATATTTCATGATAGTGATGCTTGGGCTTCTATTGAACCTATTACCCAGGTGGTGGGAATGGTACCCAATGGGTGGTTTTTCAGCCCTTACTCCCTCTTTTACTCTCTCATTTAGAAGTCCCTAATGTCTGTTGTTTTTATCCTCATGCTCATGTGTATTTCATGTTTAGCTCCTACTTATAAGTGAGAACATGCAGTATTCAGTTTTTTTTTTTTGTTTCTGTGATAGTTTACTTAGAATAATGGCCTCCAACTGCATGCATGTTGCTGCAAATAACATGATTTTGTTCTTTTTTAATGGCTGTGTGGTATTCCATGATGTATATATACCACATTTTCTTTATGTGTTTCATCATTCCATCATTGATGGACACTTAGTACTGCAATAAACATACAAGTGCAGGTTTCTTTTTAGTAGAGTTATTTGTGTTCCTTTGGGCATTTGATATTTATCCGGTAGTGGGATTGCTGGGTTGAATGATAAATCTATTTTTAGTCATTTGAGAAATATCCAAACTGCTTTCCACTGGAGTTGAACTAGCTTACATTCCTACCAACAATGTATGAACATTCTTTTTTCTGTGCAACCTAGTCAACATCTGTAGGGTTTTTTTTATTATTATTATTTTATAATAGCCATTCTGGTTGACATAAGATGGCAACTCACTGTGGTTTTGACTTGCATTTTGCTGATGATTAAAGATACAGAACATTTTTTCTTTCTTTTCTTTTTTTTGAGTTGGAGTCTCAGTGTCACCTAGACTGGAGTGCAGTGGCAGCTCCCGGCCACTGCAGCCTTGACCAGCTAAGCTCCAGCGATCTTTCCACCTCAGCCTTCCAAGTAGCTGGAACTACAGGCGTGCGCTACCATGCCTGACTAATTTTTGATTTTTTGTAGAGATGAGGTCTCACCAAGTTGCCCAGGTGGGTCTTGAACCCTCGGGCTCAGCAATCTATTCACCTCGGCCTCCCAAAGCACTACGATTACAGGTTGAGCCACCGAGCCCGGCAGAACATTTTTTCACACGTTTGCAGATTGCCTGTATGTCTTTCTTTGTGAAGTGTCTGTTCCTGTCTTTTGCCAACTTTTAAGTGGGGCTATTTGTTTTATTCCTGTCAATTCATTTGAGTTCTTTATAGATTCTGGATGTTAATCCTCTGTCAGATGCATAATTTGTCAATATTTTCTCCCATTCTATAGGTTGTATCTTTACTTGTTGATGGTTTCTTTTGCTGTGCAGAAGGTTTAAGTGTTGCTAAGACCCACTTATCAATTTAGATTAGTGCGACATTTGTTTTTGAAGTCTTGGTCACAAATTCATTTCCTAAACCAATGTGTGGAAGAGTGTTTCCTAGGCCTTCTTATAGGATTTTTGTTTTTATAAAGATGTGGGGTACAATTCAGGGTTAGGTATACAAACGTTGATTATGCAGGTACCCTTGTTGATGAAGTATGTCCCTCCCTCCCCTAACGTTTCCCTCAACTGCCAATCCCACCCACCTACCCTGACAGTTTCCCACTACTGGCAATTGCTTTCTTATAGTATTATAATTGTTCAAGGTCTGCTTATGAGTGAGAACATATGGTACTCTGTTCTTTGTTTCTGTGATAGATAACTGAGTATGATCAACTGTAAATCCATCCAAGTTGCTGTGAAGTCTATATGTTTGTCCTTTTTTAGGCTGCATAATATTCCATGGTGTATATATACCACATTTTTTTAATCCAGTCCAGGTTTGATGGGCAATATGTTTGGTTCCATGTTTTTGTTATTGTGAATATAACTGCAACAAACATACATGTTCAGGTACCTTATTTGTAAAATGACTTTCGCTCCTCCAGGTATATTCCCAATAGGAGAATGCTTGGGTCATGAGGAAGGACAATTTCTAGTTCTTTCAGAAATCGCCACACTGCCTTCCAAAGAGGTTGCACTAATTTGCATTCCCACCAGCAGTGTAGAAGCATTCCTTTTTCTCTGCATTCCCACCAGCATCTGTTGTTGTTTGTTTTATTAATGATGGCCATTCTTACTGGGGTTAGGTGGCATCTCAATATGATTTTCATTTGCATTTCTCTGATGATGAGAGAGGTTGAACACTTTTTCATGTGTCTGTGGTTACCCATATATCTTCTTTTGAGAAGTGACTATTCATGTCTTTTGCCCACTTTTTAATGGGGCTGTCTGTTTTTTCCTTTCGGTGGATTTGAGTTCCTTGTAGATCCTAGATGTTAGGCCTTTGTCAGATATACAGTTGGCAAATACTTTTTCCCATTCTGTGGGCTATTTCCCTGCTCTCTTGATGGTTTCTTTTGCTTTGCAGAAGCTTATTACTTTGGTGAGATCTCACTTGTCTATCTTATTTCTTAAGGTCTGGGCATTTAGGGTTCTGAATAAGAACTGGTTACTAGTTCCAATTTCCATAAAGGTATCTCCAGTGTTTTCTAGGATTCTTATAGTTTGAGGTTTTATGTTTAGGTCTTTGATCCATTTAGAGTTAATTTGTGTGTATGATAAGAGGTAGGGGTCCTGTTTCTATCTTCTGCATGTGATCAGTCAGTTTTCCCAGCACCATTTACTGAATAGGTTCTTCTCTCAACAGTGGTTGTTATTGGAGGCTTTGTTAAAGATGAGTTGGTTGAGAAATTGGGACTTTGCTTCCGGAATCTCTATCCTGTACCATTGGTCTATATGCCTGTTCTTGTACCAATACAAGATTGTTTTGCTTACTGTAGCCTTATAGTAAAGTTTGAAGTCTGGAAGTGGATACCTCTTGCTTTGTTCCTTTTGCTTAGGATTGTTTTGGCTATTCATGGGTGTTTATGTTTCCATATAAATTTCTATATTGTCATTTCCAGGTCTGAGACGAATGATGTTGGTAACTTAATGAGTATTGTGTTGAATCTGTAGATTGCCTTTGGTACGATGGACATTTTAACAGTGTTGATTCCTCCTATCCATGATCATGGAATATATTTTCCATTTGTTTGTGTCTTCTTGGATTTCGTTGAGCAATATTTTGCAGTTTTCATTGTAAAGGTCTTTCACTTCTCTGGTTAGGAAGATGCCAAAGTATTTTATTTTATTTTTGTGACAATTGCAAAGGGGATTGTGCTTTTAATTTGGGTCTCTGCCTGCTTCTTCTTGGTGTATAGGAATGCAACTATCTTTTGCACATTTTTTATGTACCCTGAGATTTTACCAAAATCCTTTATCAGTGCAAGCAGGTTTTTGACAGATTCTCTTGGGTTTTCAAGGTATAGGGTCATATAATCAGCAAAGAGGGATAACTTGACTTCCTCTTTTCCTGTTTGGATACCCCTGATATCCTTTTCTTGTCTAAGCTAGGACTTCCAACACAATGTTAAAAAAGGATGAGAGTGGGCAGCCTTGTCTTGTTCCAATTTCAGGGGAAATGTTTCCACTTTCTGTCCCTTTAGCAATATGATAGCTGTGGGCTTATCATAGATGTCACTTACTATTTTGAGGTATGTGTCTTCTATACCGAGGAGTTAGAGGGATTTTATCAAGAAGGGATGCTGGACTTTATCAAAAGCTTTTCTACATCTAATAATATAATCATGTGGTTCTTGTTTTTGCATTTGTTGATGTATTTAATTACATTTATGGTCATGCAGATGTTGAACCAGCCCGGCATTCTTGGGATGAAGCCTACTTGGTCATGGTGGATGAGTTTTGAGATGTGTTTTTGGATCCAATTTGTTCGAATTTTGTTGAGGTTTTTTGCATCTATGCTTATAAAGTATATTGGCCCGAGTTCTCTTTTTTTTTGGTGGATCTTTGTCCAGTTTGTGCATCAGTGTGATGTTAGCTTTGTAAATGATTTGAGGAGAAATCCACCTTTCTCAATTGCCTGGAATACTTTTAATAGGATTAGTGTAAGCTCCTTTTTGTATGTTTTGTAGAATTCTGCTGGAAAGGCATCTGGTCCAGGACTTTTTTTTGTAGGTAGTTTTCTTATAACAGAGTCAATTTCCTGGGTTGTTATTGGTCTAATTAGTGTCTCAATGTCTTCTTGTTTCAACCTTGGGATGTTGTGTTATGTCAGAAATTCCTCCATTTCGTTTAGATTATCAAGTTTGTTTCCAGACTGGTGTACATAGTAATCTTGGATATTCATTTGTATTTCTTCAGGGTCAGTTGTGATTTGATCTCTTGTATTTCTGATTGTATTTATTTAGGCTTTTTCTCACTTTTTCTTGGTCATTCTGGCTAGGGGTCCATCAATCTTGTTAAATCTTTCAAAGAACCAGCTTTTTGTTTTATTGATGTTTTCTATTATATTTTTGTCTTCTACGTCCCATATTTGGGCTCTATTTTTGGCAATTTGGATTCTTCTGCTAAAGTTGGGGTTTTGGTGGACTTCTCTTTCCAGCTCCCTTAGGTGATTTGTTAGGTTCTCCATGTGTGATCTTTCTGGTTTTTTTGATATGTGCTCATAGAGATATAAATTCCCCTCTTAGAACTATTTTCATGGCTTCCCAGAGGTTTTGGTAAGATGTTTCTTCATTTTCATTTGTTTCTAGGAATCTTTCAATTTCTTCTTTGATTTCAATGTTGACCCAGTAGTTGTTTAGCATCATGCTGTTTAGTGTCCATTTCTTTGTGGGCTTTGGGGAACTTTTGTTGGTGTTGATATTTATTTTTATTCCAGTGTTCTGAGAATGTGCATGGCAAGATTTTAACCTTATGGAATTTGTTTATGCTTGATTTATAGCCAAGGATGTGATTGATCTTGGAGTACATTCCATGTGGTGTTGAGTGGAATGTATATTCTGTGGGTTTTTGGGTGGAATAATCTGTAGGTATCTATTAAGTCCATTTGGTAAAGTGTCAGGCTTAGGTTCTGGATCTCCTTGTTGATTTTTTGCCTCGATTATCTGTCTAAGACTGTTAGTGGGGCATTTAGGTCCCCTGCTATAATGGTGTTAGAGTCAATATCTTCTTTCAGTTTACTTTATAGTTGCTTTATAAATGCTGATGCTCCTGTGTTGGGTGCATATATATTTAGGATAGATATTTCTTGTTGATGGATTGAACCTTTTATCATTATGCAGTGTCCTTTTGCATCTTTTAAAATTTTGGATAGCTTAATGGTGGTTTTGGCTGATACTAAGTTGCAACTCTTGCCTTCTTTTGTCATTCATTTGCCTGGAAGCTCATTTCCCTCCCTTTAACTTTGAGTCTGTGTGTCCCTTGTAGTGAGATTAGTCTCCTGGATGCAGCAAATAATTGGGTCATGGTTTCTTATCCAGTTTGCTATCCTGTTATTTGTCAGTGGTGCATTTAGTTCATTCACATTCAGACTGATTACAAAATTTTTTCTTTGCTTGTTTTCTTTTGGCGTTGGAGTTGACGTATGTGTGTTTTCAAGTTTCTTGTTGCACTATATTTTCTGTTCATTTTGTGCTCTGCTGTTCTCTTGGGAAGTGTGTGGTCATTCTATTTTTTTCTTTGTTTGTGTTTAATACCTTTTAAAATGTCTCCTATAGAGCTGGCCTGGAAGCTGCAAAAACTCTTGGGGATTGGATGTCTGGGAAGGATTTTAATTCTCCATCAATGATGAAATTGAGCTTGGCTAGATAAGAAGTTCTTGGTTGAAATTGTTTATATCTTTGAGGACTTTGAATATAGAGCTCCAGTCCCTTCTTGCTTGAAGTGTTTCTGCTGATAGGTCTGCAGCTATTCTGATTGGTTTTCCCTGGTAGATAGTCTGACCTTTCTCTTGCTGCCTTTAGGATTTGCTCTTTTTTGCCTACATTTTGTAGGTGAATTATTATGTGTCTAGTGGTTAGTCTTCTCATGTGATGTCTTGTGGGGCTCTCTGTGTCTCTTGGCTGGTCACATCTCTGGTGAGATGGGGAATGTTTTCTTGAATTACCTCCTTGAATACTTGCTCCAAGTGGGTCTCCATTTCCCTTTCTTATTCTGGAATACCAATCAGGCATAGATTTGGCCTCTTGATATAATCACACATCACTTGTAGGCTTTGTTCTTTCTTTCTGAGTCTTATTTCTATTTTTTTTTTTTTTTTTTTTACAGATCTGGTTAATTACATATTCTGGTCAAGTTCTGAGATTCTTTCTTTAGCTAGGTTAATTCTGCTTTCCATGATTGTCATCTTGTTGTTTATTTCCTGGTGAATTTTTTTATTGCCAAAATCTCTGTTGCAAGTTCTTTCAGTGTTGCATCTTGTCTTTCTTGAGTCTTATTCACTCTTTCCATCCATTCTCTAATCTCTGTCTTATTCTGGGGCCAGTCATTGATGACTTGCATTGTTTAAGCACAAAGTTCTGATTTTTCAGGAATTTTGTCTTTGCTGCACTTGAAATTGTCTGAGGTCTTCCTTTGGCTTTGCCTCATTTGTGACAGACTTTTTTGCTCCTCTCTTTAGTTCTGTCATTCAGTGTCAGTGGGAGAGGCTTTCCCTTCTGATGTTTGCTCAGTCTTCTATGCTTCCCTGATCCAGGCTTGGATTTGTTCTATTTTGAAATAGGATGTAGATGGGAAGCCTTGTTGTCTCTTGTAGTTTCAAAAATTCAAATAAAGTAGGGGTTAGGATGCTAGGATTCAGAAACTACTTGCAAATTACAATGTTCACTTATTGTAGTATGTGTTCCCTAAGACCCACTACCCACCAACACTCTATATACTATGCAAAGCAGAAATCAATGCAAAAAGCAATTGAACACACACATACACAAACACATACAGACATATACACACACCCCCAGAACAAACTGGAATAACAACAAAGAGAAACAAAACAAACAACAACAACAAAACAATAAAACTAAACACACATACACATGCCTAGCACAAAGTGAATAGAGAAGAAAAACAGGAAGACTGGAAGAAAAAAAAAGAATTCAAGTCGAACACTTACACATATATTGACACACACCTTAAACTATAATAAATGAAAATTAAAACCCCAGAAGAACAAGAGAGCAAAAACAAACCCACAACAACAAAATTGAAAGATGAACACTCAATCATTCACATACACACATAAACAGAAAAAGACACATAAAAGAAGAAACAGAAAAAGAAAAGAAACAAAATTTGGGGGAATGCAGATCAAACCCTCACATACACACTCATGTACAAAGAAAAATATTTTTAAAATACATGAACTAACAAACAGTCAAAAAAATTTAATTTTTTTTAAATTGAAAATTTTAAAAATATCCTGCCCTCTTGTGGCAGGCTCTGTAATTTTTCCTCTAATCAGGTCTCTCCTGCAGAGCCACCTCTTTCACTCTCTCTACAGTGTCTGAAGCAGGGAAGAAGGAGGGGCAGTGGAGGTGGGTGGGGCTGCACTCCTTCTCTCCCACTCTTGTATGGTCTGGGAGATTTCCAGTGGGGAGGTATGGGATTGTCCCTTCCCCAGGTGTGTACTCATGGGGGGTGCTCCAATCAGGCCTATCCTGGAATGACGTTCTCCCATTGTGACTGATGTTCCTCTCAGTCATGGCCCAGCTGTGTAGATCTGATGTTCAGAGGATTGCTGGAGAGAAGTGGTTTTGGGTCAGCCCAGGCCTCACTACTGATCTCTTTGGAGTTTTTCCTTGTATTTTTCTGGCCACGCCCTTTGTCCTGTGGCTGGATCAGGGTAGGGGGTGAGGTGCCTGGAATTCAGCACTCATCAGGCCCTTTCAAAGTTTATGCTTTCAGGATATTCCTTCTGGGTCACAATCAATCCTGAGTAGTTGATCCACCAGTCACAGAGATCAGGTCTGTTGCTCCGTGGTAAGCAAGTCAGAGCACTTTTCTGCCCCACCTTCAAGATGGTGGTGGGGTTCCTCTCTTGTCCTCTTCTGTGAGATTTTGCCTCTGGACTTCCTCCACAGTCCCTGCTGCCAGTGCCCTGCCAGGCGCTGAACTGGTGAGACAAAGCCAGGAGCTGGTAATCTCTCTCCTGCTGCAATGGTGAAGGAGAGCCTGGGGCGATGGTTTCTCCCTGCCGCTTTTTTGCAGAAAAACTTTTGTCCATTAAAAAAAAATAATGGCACTCAGCTTCTGCAATCTGGGAAGAGCCAGGGACAAAGGAGAAAAGCTGCAGTACCAGCTGTTGCACCAGGAACCTGGCCATTTGCTCATGAGCCCTCACTTAGTCTCTCCCAGCATTTTCTTTCCAGGGAGGGTTTGTTGATTAAAAAAATAAAGAAAAAGAAAATGGCACTTGGCTCTGTGTCCTGGGAATCACTAGGGTCCAAGCCCAGCAGCTGTGGAGCCAGCCACTGCACCAGGAGAGCCCTGGCCACTAGCTCCCTAGCCCTCACATAGCCAATCACATGTCCACTCACTCACCAGCGTGTACACAAAATTTCCCATACGCTCACTCACTCATCCTGGGACTTCTGTAGCCCAAGTGGCTTGGCTGTCATCTTCCTGAATCCTCCTCTCTAGGATTTTTTACTAGTTAGGTCTTAAATTTAAGTCATTTATTCATCTTGAGTTAATTATTGTATACTATAAAAGGAAGGGGTTCAGCTTTATCTTTATGCATATAGTTTGTCGGTTTTCCAACCACAAGTTGTTAAAAGGGGTGACCTTTCCAGAGGTTTGTTTTTGTTAGCTTTTGTAAGACAAGAGATTTATTTTGGGGTTCTCTTTTCTGTTACATTGGTGAATGTGTTTATTTTTGTACCAGTACCATACTGTTTTGATTTTCGTAGACTTGTAGTAAATTTTGAAGTCTGGCAATGTTATGCTTCCAGTTTTATTATTTTTGCTTGGAATTGTTTTGGCTATTCAGGCTCCTTCTTTGCTTCCACATGAATTTAAGTATTATTTTTTTCTAGACCTGTGAAAAAATAATGCTTGCAATTTGATAATGATCACATTCAATCTAAAGACTGCTTTAGGCAATATAAAAATTTTAGCAATATTGATTGATTCATTCCAAGAGCATGCAATGTCTTCTTATTTGTTTGTGTCATCTTTGATATCTTTAAGAAGTGTTTTGTAGTTGTACAAATCTTTCACCTCACTGAGTAGATTTATTCTGAGGTATTTTGTGGTTATCGTAAATGGGGTTGTGTTCTTGATTTGGTTTTCACCTTGAATATTGTTAGTGCATAGAAATGCCAGTGATTTTTGAACACGATTTTGTATTCTGAGACTTTACTACAATCATCTATGAGTGCTAGGAGACTTTTTGTGGAATCTTTAGGGTTTTTTAGATATAGAGTTATATTATCTGCAAAGAGGGATAATTTAACTTCCTCTTTTCATATTTGGATAGCTTTTATTTCTTTCTCTTGTCTAATTGCTCTGAGTAGGACTTCCAGTATTATGGTGAATACATGTGTTAAGAGTAGGCATCCTTGTTTTATTTCAGTTCTCAGAGGGAATGCTTTCAACTTCTGCCCATTAAGTATGATGCTGGCTGTGGGTTTGTCATAGATGGCTGTTATTATTTTAAGGAATATTTCTTTAATGCCTAGATAGTTGAAGGTTTATGTCATGATGGAATTTTGTATTTTATCACATGCTTTTTCTGTATCTATTAAGGTAATCATGTAGTCTTTGTTTATACTTCTCTTTATATGGTGGATTAAGTTTATTGATTTACATATATTGAACCAACTTTGTATCCTGGGAATAAAGTCCACCTGATCGTTCATGAAGAATATATATGTGATGCTGAATGTGGTTGCCTAATCCATTGTTAAGAATTTTTGCATCTATGTCCACCAGAGGTATTAGCTTGTAGTTTTCTCTCTTGTGTTTACCTTTTTTTGGTATCATTTTCTTTTTTTTTTATCAGGATGATGTTGCCTTTGTAGAATGCATTAGGGAGGAGTCTTTCCTTCTCAATTGTTTAGAATAATTTTAGAAGTTTTGGTATTATCCCTTCCTTGAATGTCATAAAATTCATCTGTGAATCCATCAGATCCAGGACTTTGTTTTGGTAGTTAATTTTTTTTTTTTTTTTTTTTTTTTTAGCACTGATTCAGTTTCATGGCTCATTATTGGTCTGTTCAGGGTTTCAATTTCTTCCTCTTTCAATCTTGAAAGTTTGTGTGTTTCCAGGAATTTTTCCATTTCCTCTAGATCTTCTAATTTGTAAACATACAGTTGCTTATAATAATTTCTGACAATTTTTTGGTATTTTTCTGGATCAGTTGTAATGCCATGTTTTTTCATTTCTTTTTTTTTTTTTTTTGAGTTGGAGTCTCCCTCTGTAGCCCAGACTGGAGTGCAGTGGCCCCTCCTGGCCACCGCAGCCTCGACCTACTGGGCTCTGGCGATCCTTCCGCCTCAGCCTTCCGAGTAGCCGGAATTACAGGCATGCGCTACCACGCCCGGCTAGTTTTTGATTTATTGAAGAGATGAGGTCTCACCAAGTTGCCCAGGTGGGTCTCGAGCCCGCGGGCTCAGGCAATCCACTCACCTCAGCCTCCCAAAGCATGGGATTACAGGCAGAACCACCGAGCCCGGCTTGTTTTTTCATTTCTGAGTGTGTTTATTTGCATTCTCCCTCCCATTCTCCCTCCTTCTCCTCCTCCTCCCACTCCTTGTTCTTATTCTATTTGGCCAGAGATCTATTCAATTTTTGTATCTTTTCAAAGAAATAGGTTTTTGACCGATTGATCTTTTGCATTTTTTGGTCTCAATTTTGTTCATTTCTACTCTGATTTTTGTTGTTTGTTTTCTTTTGCTGGCTGAGGTTTTAGAGCATTCCCCTTTTTCTAGTTCCCTTCGGTGAACTATTAGACTGTTAATTTGTGATTTTTCTATTTCCAAGGATGTGAGCTTGCAATGTAATAAACTTTTCTCTTAGCATGACTTTAGCAGCATCCCAGAGTTTAGGTATGTTGTGTTTCTATTTTCATTTGTTTCCATTTTTAAAATTTAGGTATGTTGCATTTTTATTTTTATTTGTTTCCATTTTTAAAATTTATGTCTTGATTTCATTGTTTACCTAAAAATTGTTCAGAAGAAAGTTTAATTCACTGTGATCAGAGATGGTATTTGTTATGATTTTGATTATTTGGAATTTATTCACAGTTTATTTATGAACAGATATGTGCTTGATCTTGCAGTATGAGCCATAAATGAATGAAATGAATGTGTATTCTGCAGTTGTTGGGTGAAAGGTTTTGTTGATGTCCATTATATCTAATTGTTCAAATGTCTAGTTTATATCCAGGATTTCTTTAGTTTTCTACCTCATTGATCTGACTAAAGCTGCTAGTGGGTGCTGAAGTTCCCCAATATTATGTCTATGTCCTCTCTTAGGTTAAGTAGGAACTGTTATATAAACCTAGGTGTGGCTATGTTGGAGGTGTATATATTTAAAATAAATATATATTGTTATTGAATTAAGACCTTTATCATTACATAGTACCCTTCATTTTTCCTTTTTTTTTTTTTACTTTTATTGGTTTAAAGTCTGTTTTTATCTGATATGAGCACAGCAACCACTGCTTTTTTTTGCCATTTGTGTGAAAAGCATTTCTCCATCCCTTTACCTTGAGCCTATGAGTGTCATTTTAGTTCAGATGGGTATCCTGGAGACAACAGAAGGATGGGTCTTATTTTTTATTCAGGTTTTCATCTCTGTATCTTTTAAGTGAGGCATTAACACCATTGATTTTCAGGGTTGCTGCAAACATATAAGAGTTTTTTCCTGCCATAGTATTGTTGTGGTTTCTTACTGGTCTCAGTTTTGTGGTGATTTAAATGATCTTTAAGCTGTGTCCTTACCTGTGCTTTTATATTGGGTCTATTTTCTCTTATTTCCATGTTTAGAACTCCCTTAAGCACCTTTTTTAGGGATAGACTAGAGGTTAGGAACTTATTTGGCCCTTGCATATCTGGGAAGGACTTTATTTCACCTTTATTTATGAAGCTTGGTTTGATGAGTAAGAAATTCTTGATTGACATTTCTTTTAAAATTATTATATATGAGTCCCTATCTCTCCTGGCTTGTAAAGCTCCTGCTGAGAGATCTGCTGTTATTTTGATGGGTCTCTCTTTGTTCTGTCCTTTCTCTTTATCCTTATTTTGTTCATGGTGACCTTGGAAAATCTAACAATCATGTATCTAGGGAATGATCCTTTTATTTAATATAACACAATAGTTCTCTAGATTTATTGTATCTGTGTGTTGAACCCTCTAGCAAGATGGGGGAAGTTTTCATGGGATTATGGCTACAACTACTTTTTCCAGAGTGTTCCAATTTTCTCCTTCTCTTTCAGGAATGACAACTAGATATAGGTTTAGTCTCTTTATGTAATCCCATAACTCTTAAAGGTTTTGTTCATGTCTTTAAAATATTTTCTTCATTTTTTTATCTGACTGGGTTGTTTTTAAAGATTGGTCATCAAGTTCTGAAATTCTTTCCTTTGCTAGGTCATGTCTCTTGTTAGGACTTGTGACTGTATTTTGAAATTTCCATAGCAAGTCCCTCATTTTCAGGAGCCCAGTGTGGTTCTTTCTTAAAATGAGTAGATCAGCTTTTAGTTCTTGAACTCTTTTACCTCTCTGATTTGGGAACCCACTTTATTTTGGATTTTGATGAAATTTTTTGCCATCCATATTCTGAATTCTAAATCTGTCATTATGGACAATTTGTTTTGTGTGTCATCCTTTGTGTGGGAGCTGGTGTGACTGTATGGGTGTGGGAAAACACTCTTTTTTTCTGTTTGTCAGTGCTCTTGCATCTTCTCATCTGAGAGTGTTGATGATTGTCTCTCTCTCTCTCTCATTTGCATTACTGTACTGGAGTTTTTTATTCTACTTTTTTGTCTTTTATGGTTGTGCTTACTTCTGTATATGTTGTGCATGGTTGAATGACATTTTTCTTAAATAGGTTCAGAGGGCCAGTGCTCTGGTTGGCTTCCCTGGTTGCAGCTACAGTCAAGTTGTGGCTGTTTCAGGGCTACTAGTTGTACAGGTGCTTTTTTGTTAGGTGTTGTACTTCAGGCTGTAGGCCTGCATGTGGCACTTAAAAGTAGGTCCGGTACCAGTAGCTGCATTTCAGTTGGTCTTCCCAAGGACTGCCAGGTCACAGCCACAGTAAAGTGAATGTAGTATCCTCCTCACAATTCTGGGGCCTGGATCGGGTGGTCCCCATCTGAGGAGAAGCTGTCAAGATGGGAGAGGGTGCAGGGTAGTTTGGCAGTTTGCTGCTCCCATTTATTTCAACTGTGGTCTCTGTCTTTTTGGGTAACATGCTAATGCTGCAGACTGCTTAGTGGTGCTGTCATCTAACTTACCTAAGGACAGGGTGTTTTTCCTATGGTGTTCAGTTGGGTACGCAATCCCCACATACTTCATGGGCTAGGAACAGGCAGTCTTTGATGCTGGGAGGTGCATCCTAGAAGGGGATGGTGTGGATGCCCTGACTTCTCCCTGCTCATGTTTATTTCAACTGCAGAGACCAAATTGGGGGCACATACAAATGCCAAACTGGCAGTTAAACCCCATAGGGGTGAGGTGGTGAGGCTCTCCTGTGGCATTCAAATGGGTGCTATCACATGCTCCTTAGGTTGATAGCAAGCAAATAGCACCCAGAGGAAGCAGCAAGATGGGGAAAGGCAATGGGTGCCTTGACTCTGCTGCTTTTGTTAATTTAGTTGTGGGTTTTATGCTGGGGATACATGATATTGCTCTGTTTATCTGCTCTCTCCCTTACCTGAGGGTAATATTAGGGCAGAGTCTGTGGCAGTCACAAAGTATCTACTACTGAGGAACACTGAGACTTCCTTCCTGGTGGACAGGGGCAGTTGGTTCTGAGATGCACAGGGGTCATTAGCCTGAGGTGTTCTTTGTGACTTAAGCCATGTCCTTCCCTACACAATCATCACTCAGGACCCTATGCTGGCCTGGGGGCCCAAAGGGGTGCAGATGCTTTCCCTTGACTTGGATCACCTGGGTCTGTGGCAGTAATGTAGATTCCTGGGGGTTTTTCGCTCACTCACTAACTCACCTCTTCACCACAATGGGGGATTCTGTGTCTTCTTGCTAGGTCCATATTGGCAGCCTGTCTTGTTTCACCATTCTGTCACTTGTGGGACCTGTCACTATTCTGTTACATCTCAGAGGTATGTTCCTCCTCATACTGCTTTGAGTGTAGAGACTCGCTCATTTTGATTCTTCTTGATGAAAGAGGTGCACATCAGCTGCCTTTAGTCAACCCGTTGTAAACTGATCCACCTGATACATATTTTATAAAGTTCACTCTGACTGTCATTGGAATAAAGTATTGGAGAAAGGCAAGACTAGAAGTAGAAAGACCAAGTAGGAGACTTACACAATAATCCAAGAGAAGTAAAGAAGCCTAACCTAGAAGATATTGGACAGATATTTAGAGATATTTAGAAATAAACATCAGCATTTCTCACTGACTGATTAGATAGAGGGATGAGGGGAGCTGAGAGTCTAAGATGGCTGTGAAAGCTAATGCATGGCCTTATGTGGATAGAGGCATTTATCACATCAGAAAGAGTACAAGATACAGAATTCTTGGTATTTTTTTGTTGTTGTTGTGTCACAAATTAGTGCATTTTAGTTTACAACAACACAAGTTTATTATCTCACAGTTTCCATTGGTCAGAAGTCTGGCCTACTTTAGCTAAATCTTCTGCTCAGGAGCACAAAGATTAAGGTGTTGGTTAGCTATACCCTGTCCTGAGGCTTGACTAGAAAAAAAAATTTACAAGCTCCCTCAGGTTGTTGGCAGAAAAAAAAAATTAAAAAGCTCCCTCAGGTTGTTGGCAGAATTTTTTTTCTTGCAGTCATAGGACTGATTCTGCATTCTTGTTGTCAGATGGAGAATGTCCTTAGTGTCTAAAGCAGTTTGCTCCTTCAAGGCCATGAGGAAGCTATCAGATGCAGCTTTAGATCTCTCATTTCTTTTTCTTCCTTTCCTTTTTTTTTTTTACAAACTCTTGTTTCCAAGGATGTCTTTCAATAGGTCACAGCCAGGGAGCTTCTCTGCTATGCACAACCCTGACCCAGAAGCAGGTCATCTACAAATGGTTTATCACTGGATTCCCCAGGAACAGGTGGTGCATGACAGGTGAGATGGCAATCAACTCCTTTTCTGGTCACACTCCATATCTCAGGATGAAGGGCTTTTTGCACCAGACCCTGTCCTGGCACAGTGACGTGTCATCCCCTGCACCTCCAGCAGGGATGGCAGGGACCATCTATCGAGGTCATCTGAGGCCAGACCAGCACCAACAGAGGTTCTGAGGCACTGCTGCCATATTGTTCTGCCTGGGTGAAATTTTGACTTAGAGGCATTCAGTCATAATCTCACAGATGGTAGCTTCACCCCATTGGCTCTTCAGTCAAGCACACACACCAAATGTCTGAACTTGAATCTCATTTATTTTAACATGTGGTTGATTAGCTCAACTGATTAGGAAACTTAATTACATTTGTAAAATCCCTTCTTCTGTTCAAGGTAACATAGTGACAGGAGTAATATTCGTATTTACAAATCCTCTTCACACTACGAGGCGTTTATACAAAGTGTGTACACGAGAAGGTAGGAATCTTGGACAGCAGCTTAGAATCCTGCCTTTCACATTGAGGAGGAACAAGATGCATGGGAATCGAAGCCAACCAGAAGCAATTGCCTAGGATGAAAGAAAATTAGAAAAGAGACATAGAATACAGGACAAGAACAGAAAAATCAATTAGACACAGATAATTGATTCAATCAATTCTAAGTTACTTGCAGTTTTCAGTATTCACTGTGTAAAGTTCACATCCATAGAAACCACTTATGTTTTAAATTTCATAAAACTTTCTTTAAAAAGAAAATTTAAGTAGCAAGAAAGACACCTAACAAAGACAATATAAAAAATGATATAATTTCCTCATTTCAAATTACATTGCCCTTATTCTTTTTACTTCTAAAGACTCTTAGCTAAACTGTCATTTTTTTTCTACATTCTGTTGGAGCGACTCCAAGTCTCCCACGTTTCACTGCAGTTGTAAGACCCTCTACTGTCATAACAGTACAATAAATTCCTGATAGCTGCTAAGTATAGAGAACTGTCTCGCAGTTTCTACAGAAAATTCTCCTATTTATACACCCTGGCATTTCAGCTTAATTTTAAACCACAGTACCAACTTTCATTTTATAACCTGCCCCAACTGCTTATCTAAAATTTATTCGCAGTTATTTTTATAATAATGTCTTTACTTAAATCAGCATTTATATCACTGAAAACATTTACTTAAGCTGTGGCCCTCTGAAGTTATACTTCATAGAGATAAATTCAGAATGGGATAATTGTACTCGAAGAGTACTTAAAGAGGTCTTATATGATCATTCTCTTGCTTCTAAGTAACTCCCCAAAACAATAACCATCCTGTTCCAAAAATCTCTTTCTAATAGGAAATACCACAGTCATTCCTCCAGCAACTTATTCCTGTGTCTAATTACCCTTGCAGTTAGGGACTTCTTGTTTTAGTCTCTCTGGACATGTAAAACAGCTGGTAACTACACTCCTTAAATGATTGTTCATAAAACTGCAGACTTTTCTGAAGTCATTTTCATTATCTCACTTTCAGACCAACTGCATTCTATGTTTAGTAGTTAATTTCATATTTTTTCAGCACTCAAGAACCAGGCTTGCAGCATATTCATAAATGATGCCAATTTTCTGAATTCTTGTGTATTTAGAAAAAAAAATGAATGAAAATTAAAGATAAATTAAGATGATACTAGTACCATGCAAATTACTTATTTTTCTAATTATCTGTCTTTTTAGCAGCTCAAGTTCACAAGGTCATATTTACAAACTGTTCAAAGAAAGCACATATACCTTCTCATCTTATCTGGTAACTATATTTGCATCTTTTACCGAATACTTCTTTTACAAAAGATCTAAGTTGTAGGCAAATATGGTCAATGTGATACTGAGATTTACTAACCCTTCCATGTTCTATTTAGAATGCTGATTAATAACTGAAATGTTAAAATGTAGTGCTTTTGCTCCAATATTATCTCAAACTGACCTTTAAAATACATTTAATAATCACTATACTTTTATCTCATTTCTCTGTGCATTGTGAATTTTCATCATTTTTATGTTTTCTACTTCTGTCATTAAAGCAACTTTTTCCACATAATAATCATTATAGCCTGTTACTAGCTCTCTGTAGAAGTTGTTAAATTGACAGCCACATCTGAGTCTAAATTTCTTAAATACTGGTTTTTGGCTTGATATTAATACTATATAATATTTTTTCTTTCTACCAACACTGAACAAGACAGTAAAATACTACAATTTAGGCCACAATGGCTCTTATTTCTGTAATCAGTGATCAACTGCTCTCATCCATATTAACACAAGGAACAGAACTCAAAACTTACCAAAATCAGTATTGTGTTTTTATTAGACACTGAATTGGGGTTTAGGATTCTAAAGCTAAAATCTGTATTTCAATTACAAAGTTGCAAGTGATGTCAGAAAGATGAGGAAATAGGAGCTCTCTGGCTTGACTGTTCTCTCCCTCTCACTGCCACAGAAATCCAACTATCAACTATCCACATGGGAGAATATTTTCATGAGTATCCTAGAACACAAGAATGAGGTTGAGATATTCCTTTGGATTTCAGAATTGAGTAAAGTTGTATTATACAGCACATACCTGGGGCCAGCTCATGGTTTTGGGTGGATGCTGTACACTCCTACTAACAGAGGAGCCACATGGACCTAGTGTAAAGTGGTAGAAATTGGGTTCCAGGGTACTCACATCTCAGTCAGTAGATACTGCAATCTGCAGGGAGCTTATGAATCTTAGCTTCCCCCATTACACACTAATAAAATCTCAACACTGCAAAAAGACACCCAGCTTGACTTTAAAATTGAACTAATCCAGACATTCTACCTTAGTAAGCATAGGGGCTTGAGCAAAGAAAAGTGAAAACTATCCCCCCTCTCACTGAGCAAATAAAGTAGTAGAAAAAATATGGCGGGGGGGAATCCATTATAAATAAAGAAGAATCACCAAAGGAACACAGGTACTCCCACAGTCCTAAAAAGACAGCAACTGAAAATACAGACTTTAGAACTCAAACAATGAAGAGTCCCTAAAATGACCAATTTCAGACCACAGATCCAGACATCAAGGTATTGATGGAAACAATGAATAAAAATTATGAAAGTCAAAAAGAAAGAATGAGGGTTTATTACAAAGATTATGACAATAAAGAGCACAATGAACAAAATAAATAACGGACAAGAATGGAAAGTAAAATTAATCAAGGAAAAGAAAGACTCTCAGAGCATGAAGAATGAAATATGGAACTAATCCAAATGTTTATAAAGACAGAACAAAGCCTCCAAGAGATGTGCAGTTATAATAAGAAGACAAAATTATACCTGCTTGACAACACTGAGGTGGAAAGGGAGACAGAGAACATCTTGGAACAAACATCCATGAGGTTATCCAAGAAAACATCCCTCATCTCATCAGAGACCAACCATCCAAATGCAAGAGATTCAGAAAGCTGCTGCAAGGTATCAAATGAGAAGACCAACTCCCAGGCATATAGTAATTAATTTACACAAAGTAGGCATAAAAGGAAAAATCCTAAAGGGAGCGAGAGAGAAAAGTCAGATTACTTACAAACCAAGCTAAGCTTCATCAGTGAAAGAAAATTAAAATTATTCCCAGACATCCAATCCCTAAGAGATATGTTGCTTTCAGACTAGCTCCACAGGAGATACTTAAGAAGTTATTAAGCACAGAAGAAAGAAAACAAAAAGAATGACCATGGACTTCCCAGGAGAACAGGAAACCAGAATCAACAGAGAATACATTGTAACTGCAAATTTGAAAATACATATATGCATCTATCCAAAAGTTAAAAAAAAAAAAAAGCAAGCAAAAAAACTTTAAAAGAGCCATATGACAGGGATAAGCTCTCACATTTCAATAATCAGACAGAAAATGAACACACTAAATGCACCACTGAAGAGACTTACAATGGAAAACTGGATTTAAAAAGGATGACCCTGCAACCTGCCTATAGAAAACACATCTCATTACAAAAGACACCCACAGACTCAAAGTTAAAGGAAGAAAAACAAACTTTCAGGTGAATGGAAAGCAAAAGAGGGCAGGAGTTGTGCTTTTAATATCAGACAAAACAACCCTCAAGCTGTCTAAAATTTAAAGATACAGAAGGACACCACATAATAATAAATGGTTAAATCTATTAACAAGAAATATTCATCCTAAATATATATTCACCCAACACAGGAGAGACAGGATTTATATAGAAACTACGAAGTAAACAAAAAAGGATATTGTCTAAAAAAAAGTCATAATTGGGGACCTAAATACCCACTAATAACTGTAGACAGATCATTAAGGCAAAAAAAATTAACAAGGAGATTCAGAACTTTAACTTGATGCTTCACTAAATGGACTTACTAGATACCTACAGAACACATCACCCAACAACCATAGAATATACATTCTACTCATCACCATATGGAACATACTCCAAGATCAACCACATCCTCAGCCATAAATCAAGCATAAACACATTCCATAAGAATGAAATACTACCATGAAACTTCTCGGACCATAATGGGATAAAAATAAATATCACACAAACAAGATCCCCCCCAAATACACAAAGACATGGACAATAAACAGCACAATGCTGAAAAATCCCTGAAAATAGATATTAAAAGAGAAATTAAAAGATTCTTGGAAATAAATGAAAACAAACTCACATCTTACCAAAACCTCTGGGATGCCATAAAAGTAGATTTAAGGGGGGAATTTATATTTCTATGAACACACATTAAGAAAATACAAAGATCACAAGTCAACAACCTAACAAATTATCTAAGGATGCTGGAAAGATAAGACCACCAAAACCCTAACTTCAGCAGAAGAATCCAGTTCACCAAAGTAAAAGTCCAATACAGGACTTAGAAGACAAAAATATCATAGAAAAAAATCAATGAAACAAAAAACTGGTTCTTTGAAAGTATAAACAAGATTGATGGGCCACTTGCCAAATAGGCCAAGAAAAAACCCATATAACCACAATCAGAAATGCAAAAGATCAAGTCACAAATGATCCCAAAGTAATACAAAAGATTATCTGAGATTACTATGCACACCTGCAAGGAAACAAATTTAAAAACCTAAATGAAAAGTAGGACTTTCCAACATCACACAACCTCCCAAGGTTGAAACAAGAAGAAATAGAGACCCTAAATAGATGAGTAACAACCCAGGAAATTGACACCATCATTAAAAAACTAGCTACAAAATAAAAGTCCTCAATCAGACAGCTTTCCAGTGGGATTCTACAAATCATTCAAGGAAGAACTAATACCAATCCTATTGAAAATATTCCAGGCAATCAAGAAAGATGGAACTTTCCTTAAATCATTTTATGAAGCTAACATCACACTGATACACAAACTAGGCAAAGACCCAACAATAAAAGAAAACTACTGTCCAATATCCCTGATTCTCAACAAGAGTCTAGAATAGGGGATCCAACAACACATCTAAAAAGTTATCCACCATGACCAAGTAGGCTTAGTCCCTGTGATGTAGGGCTGGTTTAACATCCAGTAGTATATAATGCAATTAAATGCACCAACAGATGAAAAGATAAGAACCACATAATTATGTCATTAGATGCAGATAAGGCTTTCAACAAAGTCTAGCATTCATTCTTGATAAAAACCCTTGAACATCTAGGTATAGAAGAAACATACCTCAAAATAGTAAAAGCCATCTATGCTAAAACCACAGTCAATATATTCCTAAGTGGACAGAAATTAGAAGCATCCCCCCTGACAACTGGAACAAGACAAAGTTGTTCACTCCCACCCCTCCTGTTCAACATAATGTTGGAAGTTCTAGCTAGAGAAATCAGAAAAGAGAAGAATATCAGGGGTACCCAAATAATAAAAGAGAAAGTTTGGCTATCTGATATGATCCTATTCCTGGAAAACCCAAAGAAATATGTCAAAAACCTCCTTGCACTGATAAAGGACTTTGTCAAAGTCTCAGTGTATAAAATCAATGTCCAAAAGGTTGTCCCATTTTTATACACCAATAACAAACAGGCAGAGAAAGAAACAAAAAGTACAATCCCATTCACAATAGTCAAAAAGAAAGAAAGAAAGAAATACCTTGGCATCTTTCTGACCAGAGAAGTGAAAGTCCTTTACAACAAGCACTACAAAACACTACTCAAAGAAATCAAAGCAGTCACAAATAAATGGAAGTATAATCCATGCTCAAGGATTGTAAGGATCAGCATTGTTCAGCTATCCATCCTACCAAGGGCAATCTATAGATTCATTGCAATACCCAGTTTATTACCATTATCTTTATGCTCAGAGCGGGAAACAACAATACAGAAATTCATATGGAAACAAAAACAACCGCAAATAGCCAAAACAATCCTCAGCAAAAGAAACAAAGTGGGAGGTATTACACTTTCAGACCTTAAACTCTTGTTAAGGCTACAACAATCAAAACATCTTCATACTGGTATATGAACAGGCATATAGATCAATCAAACAGGATAGAGATTCTGGAAGCAAAACCTCAATTTCTCAACCAACTCATCTTCAATAAAGTCTCCCCCAACAACAACTGGGGAGAGGATAACCTATTCAGTAAATGGTGCTGGGAAAAAAACAGCTCCATCAAAAAGTGGGCAAAAGACATGAATAGACACTTCTCAAAAGAGGACATACAAACATCCAACAGACACATGGAAAAATGCTTACACATCATCAGAGAAATGTAAATAGAAAACACATTGAGATAACACCTAACTCCTGTAAGAATAGCCATCATTAATAAAACAAAAAACAACAGATGTTGGCAAAAGGAATGCTTCTACACTGTTGGTGGGAGTGCAAACTAGATCAACCTCTATGGAAATCAGTGTGGTAATTCCCAAAATAACTAGAAATTGACCTTCCATATGACCTAGAAATCCCCTTTATAGGAATATACCCAGAGGAATTCAAGTCACACTCCAAAAATGTACCTACAGACATGTTTTGTTGTTGTTGTTGTTGTTGTTTTTGAGTTGGAGTCTCACTCTGTCACTCAGATTGGAGTGCAGTGGCCGCTCCCGGCCACCGCAGCCTCGACCTGCTGGGCTCTGGTGATCCTTCCGCCTCAGCCTTCCAAGTAGCTGGAACTACAGGCACGCACTACCATGCCCGGCTAATTTTTTTTTTTATTTATTGTAGAGATGAGGTCTCGCCAAGTTGCCCAGGCGGGTCTCGAACCCACGGGCTCAGGCAATCCACTCACCTCAGCCTTCCAAAGTGTGGGATTACAGGCTGAGCTACCAAGCCTGGCTTCAGACAAGTTATTTTGCAGCACTATTCACAATAGCAAAAACATGGAACTAATTGTGCTGCTCACTGTAACTAGACTGGATAAAAAAAATGTGGTACATATACCCAATGGAATATTACACAGCCATAAAGGAGAAGAAAATATGGACTTCATAGCAACTTGGATGCATTTGGAGTCTATCATACTCAGGAATCTATCACAGAAACAAGGAACTGAGGACCTCATGTTCTCACTCATAAGTGGACCCTGATGACCTATCATAATACTTTAAGAAAGGAATTGTCAAATGAGATGCAAACCTGAAAGACAAGAGGAAGAAGGACTGCACCTAGGCAGAGGCTGCCAGTCTGAGATCAGTAAAGAATGGCATAAATTTCATAATGATTGAAATGATGGGCCTTCCTGCAAGATGGCTATCAGCCTACTCTTCAGCCAGCCACTCAGGTCTTCAAGCTGACAGACACTGACCTCATGTACTGTTCTGCTGCTGCAGCCGCTGCCACTGCTGAAGGCTCTCGGTCCCATGCACCACTCTGCTGATGTGGCCACCGCTGCTGCTACCACTGCCCCACCTGGGATGGCCCTCAGCTCCCAGCCCCATGAAATTCCAGGCTCCCTTGCCAGATGCACTGTTCCACTCTGCCCTGAGCCACTCTGCACCACACCAACCTGCGGCACCTGGAAGTCTTGTACTCTGCCTTCCCCGGCTCAGTCCTCAGCCACAGGGGGACAAGAGATCAGCTGGAGCCCCAAGACCAGGCAGTGACCTGCATTGCCCTGCCCAGCTCTGCCCAGCTCCGCCCAGTCTACAACTTGGGACCTAAGATAATCACATCAAACTGGGAGAGAGAGAAGCCCCTCCCCCATGCTAGATCAGGGACAAGTCAAATATGAGTGGCAGACTTGACAGGCAGTAAGCCGACTGAGTCCAGACCTGATCCAACCTCCTTCCACAGCTGGCTTGAAGTATCTGACCCTAGCTGTGAGCAACCCTACCAGCCTGCAATGAGAGCTAGAGATCAGAGCTGAAAGGACACTGGACTTAGAGGAACCATCTCAGAGCGTGCTTGGTTCTCTTGTTTCTAGTTTTTAATTTTTATTCTCAGTCTGTTTGTTTTACTCATTGTTTTTCGCTTTTCTCTCTCTTCTTACTGTTATTGATAACATTTTTATGCTTGTTTTATTGCTGTTATTTTACTGATTTTTTTATTCTTTAGCCTTCATGTTTGTGTAGGGGAATAATACATCAGTAAAGAGGTTGATTGGCTTGTGTAACTATATGATTTTCTGTATGTTTTAGTGTTTTTTACTCTTTTCTGTCTATGTATATTTTTTCATTTATTAGTTGGTATGTTTGTCTGTTTTCCCTCTTACTCTTCTCTCTCTCCACCTTCCATTCCCCCCTTTCCAGTCGCATTCTTTTCCTTGTTCTTACCTCATTTTGCTTCCAGGGAGCAAACCTATACTCTCACCGCATGGACAGACTGCAAAGCAGTGGGAAGTGGGTTCCAGGGTATCCATACACCTGTCAGTGGATGCTGGGATCTGCAGATAGATTTTGAATCACAGCTCCCCCTTCAATTAAAGCTCAAAATTGCAAAAAAGTATAGCCCCCAACCCACAGTCCAGCTTCAGAATTGAATAAAGAGAATTCACATAAGGAAAAATAGGAGATTGAGCAAACTGAAGTAAAAGCAACCCCACCATCTCTGAACAACAGAATTAAAGAAGAAGGGGAAGAAAAAGAAAAAGCAGGGAGGAAAATCTACAGAAATTAAGAAAAACCAAAGAAGAACATAGGTTTCACACAGACTCCTGGGAGGTCAGACACTGAGAAAACAGACTTCTGAACACAATTTAGAACCCCCAGAATGACTGGTCACATAATATAAACCCAGACATAAAGACATTAATATTGAGGAGAGACAAGAGAATAATAGGAAGGATTTGATAACTGAGATAACAGCAGTAAAGAATACTGTGATTGAAATAATTAACAAACTCTTCAGCATGGAAAGCAGAATTAGCCAAGCAGAAGAAAGAATCTCAGAACTTGAGGACCAAAATATATAACTAACACAAACTGTCAAAAGCATAGAAAAGAAGCATCAAAAGACAGAACAAAACCATCAAAAGATGAGTGATTACTTCAAGAGACCAAACCTAGGAGTAATTGGACTTCCTGAGGCAGAAAGAGAGAGACAGAGACCACCCTGGAACAAACATTCCATGAAATTATTCAAGAAAACTTCCCTCATCTCATCAGTGATGTGAAAATTCAAACACAAGAGATTCAGAGAACCCCTGCAAGACAACAAAAGAGAAGACCAACTCTCCGACACATAATAATTTGCCTAAACATAGTAGGTATCAAGTTAAAAATCCTAAAGGAAGCAAGAGAGAAAGGTCAGACTACCTACCAGGGAAGACCAATTAGAATAGCAGCAGATTTATCTACAGAAATACTTCAGACTAGGAGAGCTTGGAGCTCAATCTTCAAAGTTCTCAAAGATAAACAATTTCAACTTAGAATAACCTACCCAGCTAAGCTAAGCTTCATCAGTGAGGAAGAATAAAATCTTTCCCAGACATCCAATCCCTAAGAACTTATACTGCCTCCAGACCACCTCTACAAGAAACACTTAAAAAAGTATTAGCCGGGCTCGGTGGTTCAGCCTGTAATCCCACACTTTGGGAGGCTAAGGTGAGTGGATTGCCTGAGCCCGTGGGTTCGAGACCTGCCTGGGCAACTTGGAGAGACCTCATCTCTACAATAAATCAAAAATCAGCTGGGTGTGCTAGCGTGTGCCTATAGTTCCAGCTCCTTGGAAGGCTGAGGCAGAAGGATCACCGGAGCCCAGCGGGTCAAGGCTGCGGTGGCCGGGAGCGGCCACTGCACTCCACTCTGGGCGATGGAGTGAGACTCTAACTCATAAAAAAAAAAGTATTAAACACAGAAGAAAAGGAAAAAGGAATGACAATGTTTTTCACAAGAGTGCAGGAAAAAGATTGAAAACACACATGAATCAACCCAAAAACCAAAAGAAAGACAGCAAACAAATAGGAACAACAACCACTCTATAAGAACCTCATGACAGGGAAAAACTCTCAAATTTCAATAATTAGCCTGAACGTGAGTGACTAAATGTACCACAGAAAAGACATAGAATGGCAAAATGAATAAGATATCATCAGGGAACAATATATTGTCTCCAAGAGACTTATCTCACCAAAAAGGACACTCACAGACTCAAAGTAATAGTGTGGGAATAAAAATTTCAAGTGAATGAAATATAAAAGAAAGCAGGAGTTGTGATCTTAATTTCATACAAAATACCTTTTAGGCTAACAAAAACTTCAAAAGATACAGAAGGTTACTACATAATGATAAAAAGTTCAATCCATCAGCAAGAAATATCCACCCTAAACATATATGCACCCAATATAGGATCACCAACTTTCACAAAGCAGCTTCCAGGCAAACTTAAAAAAAATATTGACTCTAACACTATTATAGTTGGGGACTTTAATACCCCACTCACAACTCTACACAGATCATAAGGACAAAAAATCAGCAAGGAGATCTAGAAACTCAGTGTGACTCTTGACCAAATGAACTTAATTGATACCTAAAGAACACTCCACCCAATGACCAGAGAATATAAATTCTACTAATCTTTGCATGGAATGTACTCTAATACCAAGCACATCCTTGGTCATAAATCAAGCATAAACAAATTTCATAAGATTGAAATTTTGCCACATACCTTCTCAACCCACAATGGAATAGAAATAAATATCAAAACCAACAAGCTTCCCCCAAAACCCACAGAGACATGAACACTAAACATCAGGATGCTAAGAAACTCCTGGGTCAACACAGAAATCAAAATAGAGATTAAAAGATACCTAGAAACAAATAAAAATGAAGAAATATCTTACCACAATCTCTGGGATGCCATGAAACAGTGGCAAGAGGGGAATCCATATCTCTACAAATGTACATGAAGAAAATGGAAAGATCACAAGTTTACAGCCTAACAAGTCACCTAAGGAAGCTGAAAAAGCAAGATCATCAAAACCCTAGCTTCAACAGAAGAATCAGGATCACCAAAATAAAAGCCCAAATCCAGGACATAGAAGATAAAAAGATAATACAAAAAATCAATGAAACAAAAAGGTGGTTCATTGAAAGGGTAAACAAGATTGATGATCCCATAGCTAGACTTACCAAGAAAAAGAGAGGAAAAGCCCAAATGAACACAACCAGAAACACAAAAGATGAAGTCACATCTGACCTGGAAGAAATGCAAAAGATTATCAGAGACTACTATGTACACTTGTATGGAAACAAACTTTAAAACCTAAAGGAAATGGAGACATTTCTGACATCACACAACCTCCCTAGGTTGAAACAAGAAGAAATCAAAAACCTAAATAGACCTATAACAATCCAGGAAATTGATTATGTCATAAGAATACTACGTAGCCATAAAAAAGAACGAAATCATGAATTTCGCAGCAACCTAGATGGAACTAGAATCCATAATACTGAGTGATCTCTCACAGAAACAAAAAACTAAGTATCACATGTTCTCGCTCATATAGTAGACCTTGATCATCCAACGTAATACCACAAGAAAATGACTGACAGTGGTGGGAAACTATGGGGGGGGGGAGGGAAAGGGAGGTGGGATTAATGGTAGTCAATATCTGTCTGGGGACGGGGAGACATCCTTTATCAACAAGGATGCCTGAACAAAGCATGTCTGTATACCTAACCCTTAACTGTACCCCACAATATCAAAATAAAAAATATTGATTAAATTTGAAAAAAACAAAAACAAAAACAAAAAACAAACAAAACAAAACAAAACTCTAAATAAATATCAACTATTGAAAAAAAAAAAAGAAAACTACATAGAAAAAAAAAGCCCTGGACCAGATGGCTTTCCAGCAGAATTCCACAAAACACATAAGGAGGAACTGATACCAATCCTACTGAAAGTATTCAAGGTGATTGAGAAACATGGAACTCTCCCCAAAACATTTTATGAAGCTAACATCACATTGATACCCAAGCCAAGTAAAGATCCAACAAAGAAAGAGAACTACAGACCAATATCTTTGATGAACATAGATGCTAAAATTCTCAACAAGATCCTAGCAAACCAGATTCAACAACACATCTCAAAAATCATACATCATGACCAAGTATGCTTCATTCCCTGGATACAAGGCTGAAGACCATTTGTAAGACCATAAACATCATTAAGTATATCAACAGATGTAAAAACAGAAACCACATGATTATATCATTAGATGCAGAAAAAGCTTTTGAGAAAATCTAGCACCCTTCTTGATAAAAACCCTCAAACATTTAAGCATAGATGGAACATACTTCAAAATGGTAAGAGTCTTCTAAGAGAAAGCTACAGCCAGCATACTGCTAAACTGACAGAAATTGGAACCATTGCCCCTAAAACTGGAACAAGACAAGGTTGCCCACTTTCACCCCTCCTGTTCAACATAGTTTTGGAAATCCTAGCTAGAGCAATCAGAGAACAGAAGGTGATTAGGGGTATCCAAATAAGAAAAGAGGAAGTCAAGTTATCTCTTTTGCAGACAAAATTATTCTAAACATTGAAAACCCAAGAGAATTTGTTAAAAATCTCCTTGCACTGATAAAGGACTTTGGCAAAGTCTCAGGGTATTAAATAAACGTGCAAAAGACAATCACATTTCTATACACCAACAATAAACAAACAGAAACCCAAATAAAAAGCACAATTCCATTCACAATACCCACACACACACACAAAAGAAATACCTTGGCATCTTCCTAACCAGAGATGTGAAAGACCGTTAAAATGAAAACTGGAAACACTGCTCAAAGAAATCAAAGATGACACAAACAAGTGGAAAAATATTCCATGCTTATGCAATGGAAGAATCACCATTGTTAAGAGTCCATTCTACCTAATGCAATGTAGAAATTTAACACAACACCCATCATATTATCAGCAACATTCTTCTCAGACCTAGAAACAGCTATACAGGAATTTTTATGGAAACACAAAGGACCAAGAATAGCCAAAACAATCCTCAGCAAAAACAAAACAAAACAAAAACAAACAAACAAAAAAACAAAGCAGGAGATATCACACTCCCAGACTTTAAACTTTATTATGAAGCTACAATAATCAAAACAGTCTGGTATTTGTACAAGAACAGGCATATAGACCAATGGAATAGAATTGAGATTCCAGAAGCAAAACCTTAACTTCTCAACCAACTCATCTTCAGCAAAGCCTCCACCACCAACCACTGGCGAGAGGAGAACCTATTTAATAAATGGTGCTGGGAAAACTCACTGACCACATGCAGAAGATTGAAATAGGACCCCTGCCTATCCCCATACAAAAAAATCAACTCTAAATGTATCAGAGACCTACATGTATAGCCTCCAACTATAATAACCTTAGAAAACGCAGGAGAAACTCTTATGGAAGTTTGAACTGGCAACAGTTCCTGATCAAAACCTACAGTGCCCATGCTATGAGAAATTAGATAGACAAGTGGGACCTCATCAAACTGACAAGCTTTTGCAAAGCCAAAGAAACCATCAAAAGGGCAGGGAGACAGCCCACAGACTGAGAAAAAATATTGGCCAACTCCATGTCTGACAAAGGCCTAACATCAAGGATCTACAAGGAACTCAAACGTGCTGAAAAGAAAAAAACAAACAGCCCCATTACAAAGTGGGCAAAAGATATGAACAGACACTTCTCAAAAGAAGACATAAGAGCAGCCAACAGATACATGAACAAATGTTCAACCTCACTAGTCATCAAGGAGATGCAAATTAAAACTACACTGAGATACCACCTAACTCCAGTCAGAATGGCCATCATCAATAACTGAAAAAATAACAGATGCTGGAGAGGATGTGGCGAAAAGGGAACACTTCTACACTGTTGGTAAGAGTGTAAACTAGTACAGCCTCTGTGGAAAACAG
>CAUYQG010161463.1:0-11456 GCA_963574415.1 Tarsius wallacei | reverse complement strand
AAGCCCCAGAAAAAAAACTCCTGATATATGGAGAAATGTGCACTTGGAAACTTTCTTGAGACATTTCAAGGACTGTAATTTGGGACTTTGAACTAAAACTATCATTTTTGGCTTTATGATAAAGACTCATTAACTGAAAGTAGATGGTGTTCTTGGCTTGTTTGTCACTTTTAATGGAGATCTTCTGAGGTCAAGACTGCATGCCATCCCAGCTGCATCTTCGGTTGGAAACCAAAGACACAGCATTGTGCTGTACATGGCAATCACCACATTAAAGGTATAATTTGGGGACACTTCTTATCAGTAAGGGTGCCTGATCGAGGCATCTTTGTGTACCTAACCCTTAACTGTACCCCGCAATATCACAATAAAAAATATTGAAGAATGAAAAATAAAAAATAAAAATAAATAAAGGTATAATTTGCTGATGCATCCGTTAAAAGAAATAGAAAACTTAAAGTAGAGCTAATAGTTAGGGAGACATGACTAACAGAAAAGAATCAGAGAACAACTCCAATTCTGTATACTTATGTGCTACATGATTTGGTAAGGATAGCGATGTTCAGAAGAGACTATGTAGGGGCTGATGTGTTTAGAGACAAGATGGCACATCAGCTGGTCTCGGAGAATGTGGATGATGAGCATCAGTTGGAGAACATTCTAGAAAGAAGAAGCAAAAAAAGGTAGTGTTGGCTACTTTTGTGAGGCACATCAAGGAATACACTTAGACCAAAGTTGAGGGTTCATGCTGAGGAACAGGGAGAAATCTGATGAATAAATTATGTTGACCCAGATTATGAAAAAGTTTTAATGTTTAATTATCATACCCATACCTATGCATAACTTTACATAGATTCATTAATGTGGTTATACATATATGCTTTTGGGTGTATAGTTGTTGTTTTTTTCTTTTTTCTGTCTTTTTTCTATCCAGTCATATTTACCTGCCCATCTATGTTAACAACGTAGTATGTAACTTTTTATGTGCTTTCTCCCTATTGAAATAATTAGATAGATTTCACGTTAAGATCGATCATGATTTATCATATTGTTTCCAGTGCTTTGCTACCAAGATTAATGATGCAATAAATGCTCTGAGATATGGTTCATTACTCATGTTCCTTTGATTGTATGGGATAGATTTCTAGGAGACAGATTATTGGTTAAAGTTGGCTTTAAACATCAAAGCTCTAAATCAATTTGTGAAAAAAAATGCTTTTCTTAACATCTGCAAAAATAGTTATCATGGCTCCTTTCCATTCTTGCTAATCAGAAGAGATTTTTAAAGTATCTTATTATTTTAACTTCTTTGTTTTTTTGTGTGTTTGTTTTTGTTTTTTTTTTGAGTTGGAGTCTCACTCTGTCACTCAGACTAGAGTGTAGTGGCCGCTACCGGCCAATGCAGCCTCGACCTGCTGGGCTCCAGCGATCCTTCCGCCTCAGCCTTCCAAGTAGCTGGAACTACAGGTGCGCGCTACCACGCCCGGCTAATTTTTGATTTATTGTAGAGATGAGGTCTCACCAAGTTGCCCAGGCGGGTCTTGAACCCACGGGCTCTGGCAATCCACTCACCTCAGTCTCCCAAGGCACGGGATTACAGGCTGAGCCACCGAGCCCGGCTATTTTAACTTCTATTTCTATCACTGCCAGATAATATTTTCCCGTTTTAGCTTATTTATTTCTGTTTTTGAGAATGTGGTTTGTAAACACTCTATAATTTTTCTTTAAACTAGTTCTGTTTGTCTTTTCTCTCTCTCTTTAAAATCAGTCAGCATATAATGGGGGAAGCAGAATGAGAAATACTTTAAGCATTTTAGAAGAAGGGATTTATTTTAGAACAAGAATTGGCCCATTTTTAAGATTTGTGAAAAAATAAGGGAGAAGCTAAAGGATCAGAGAAAAGTCACAAACTACCCCTTCTGAAGCAGGAGTCTGGAGATATGTTAGAGCTTGTAGGATATCTGGAGAGGACCATAATGTAGTGTTTGTAGAGCAGCCAGTGGAAAAGCTATTGCCTCTACCTACTGGACTGGGGTTTTGATAGGGAAAAAGAGCTGGACATGGTACCTGGAGGAACAAGGACTATTTCGAATTCCTCAGTACCTCTGTGATGCTGTCATTACTTCTTTTATTTTTTGGGTTGGAGTCTCACTCTGTCACCCAGACTGGCGTGCAGAGGCCACTCCCAGCCACCGCGGCCTCAACCTGCTGGGCTCCAGCGATCCTTCTGCCTCAGCCTTCTAAGTAGCTGGAACTACAGGTGCGCGCTACCATGCCCGGCTGATTTTCGATTTATTGTAGAGATGAGATCTCGCCAAGTTGCCCAGGCGGATCTCAAACCCGCGGACTCAGGCAATCCACTCACCTCAGCCTCCCAAAGCGTGGGATTTCAGGCTGAGCCACCAAGCCCGGCTGTTGTCATCACTTCTAAGCACAATGATCTTCAGTAGTGTCTGCTGCATCCCTTCAGCTGTCCCAGTCTTGCATAAATTTTCTTTTGATCAGTTTTAACTTGAAATCACACAGAGAAGAGGATTCTGCAGAACAGAGTTGTAGCTTAGCAAGTGGACACAGAACAGATCAGGACAAAGCACATGATCAATTTTTGTAAAAAATACAAATATAATGTACATTCTTATAAACTTTTGGTAAATAAAGTTTGTCAACTGTGGAAAGTAATCTAGCTCTTTATTTGTTTATTTCATCTTTTAAAAAAAATTTAAGCCAGGCTCGGTGGCTCAGCCTGTAATCCCGTGCCTTGGGAGGCTGAGGTGAGTGGATTGCCTGAGCCCGAGGGTTCGAGACCTGCCTGGGCAACTTGACGAGACCTCATCTCTACAATAAATCAAAAATTAGCCAGGCGGTGGTAGCGCATGCCTGTAGTTCCAGGTACTTGGAAGCCTGAGGCAGAAGGATCGCCGGAGCCCAGCAGGTTAAGGCTGCGGTGGCCAGGAGTGGCCACTGCACTCCAGTCTGGGCAACAGAGTGAGACTCCAACTCAAAAAATAAAAAAAAAAATTAGTCAGGTATATATACTGTTTCCCATTATATTTGCAATTTTATTAATTTCTTGATTGTCTAATAATTTGTTTCTGTAGCAAACACTGTGTTGTTTGGTGCAAAAAATATGATGTTATATCTTATTTATAAATTGTACCTGTTTCTTTACATGCTACATCTCATTAACACTTTAGTTCTTCTGATGTGAATTTTCACTTTGACTAATATTAATATTACCAGTCCTGCTTATTGTTGGTTTGCATTTACCTGGAATCACCTTGGCCATCACTTTATTACTTTGCCTAAATATTTTTGTTTCTACTAAAGTACTTTGATTTAATCTAAATTAGCTTTCTGGTTTTTATTGGAACAACATATCTGTTTATATTTTGAACCCCCACTGATATTCTGACCTGATTTTATTCATAGTGTCATGATTCACACTTTTTACTTACTGTCCATTATTGGGTGCCCATTTCCTTTCCCTTCTTTTCCTTATTTTTTCTGGTTTGATCAAGATAAGATGTATTTTGTTTGTTTTTTTCTTGAACAAGTTGCTCTTTTTCCCCCATTTGTTAAAAATTGCTTTCAATTGCTTGGTTCTCATAATCAGATGCTAAGTAAATTGTTATCAAGATGCATACATCTATTCGCCTTCCAGATCTTATGACTATATTCACCCTCCTTTTTTATTTTCTCATCTTCCAGCCTTTTGATAGACTTCTGCCACATTTTTACATTTTCTCTTTCCCAATCACCTGGATTTGCTAAGAGAATTGGTAACTAATTGGAATTCATTTAACAGTGCTTACTTTCTTTTAAATATCTTATTGTAGCTTTTATATTAAATATTCCTGTGACTGAGGTAAGTAAATATTTCTGCCATCTACAACTTCCCTAAAGAAAGAAAAAAGAGAAAGAAAAAATCCTGGGAAGTGTATTGTTATACCCCTGAATTTAGTTAGATAGAAACATTTAAAATTTTGATATTTGTATATTTCACTCTTTTTAATCTTGAGGTCTCTTTTCTGGTTTACTTATTTTTTAACTTGAGTTTTTCCCATGTATGTTAAAAACAGAATATGTAAGTTACATATGTTTCAAATCATTGCATATCTTCAAATATCTATACTTGATACTAAATTATATCTTGTCTAGCCATGTTATTATGGGATGAAGACATCTTTTGTCATCAATGCTAAGAAGCTATTCTAGCTTTCAGCACTGCAAATAAGAAGTCAATCTCTTTTCTGTTTGCCATTGTCAATATTTTTCTGATTTCACTTTCACCTTACAAAATTCCCTAAAGATCAGAAATTTTAACAAGGTATATCAGAATATGTGTCTTCTCTTAACCTTCTAGTTTATGTCCTAGGAAGCTGTCTTCATTTCTGAAAACAAAATTATTCTGTCATTGTTTAATTATTTCTTTTGTTGCAATAGTTTATTCCTCTTTTTTCTTGTAGTACTCTTATTAGTTTTATAATAGTCATCATGATTGTATCCTTCAAGTTTTTATATTTTATTCTATAATTTCTACTTATTATTTTGCTTTTGATGAGTGACAATTCTTACCTTTGATCTTCTAGTTCATTAATTTGCTTCTAACTCTGAAGATTTCCTTCAGTTTATCAACTGCATTTTTTTGTTGTTGTTGAAAAGCAATGGTATTTAGCTCCAGAAAGTCTCCTTATTACTTGCACTTAAATATATAATGGAAGACCTATTTTTTATTGCTATACTTGTCTTTAAGAACAGTTTTAAATTATAAAACATTGAGTAGATAATACAGAAAATTGCCCTACACCCCTCCCCTGCACAACTTTTTATTATTGACATCCTAGCATTAAGATGTTATATTTACTACAGTTAGTGAATCAATATTGATATATGATTATTAACTAAAATCTTTAGCTTATTCAGATTTTCTTCATTGTTACCTAGCTTCGTCTGTCCTAAGATATCCTCTTGGATACATTACATTTATTTGTCATGTCTCCTTAGGCTCCTTTTGACTTGATATTTTTTTTTTGATACCTTGACAGATTTGAGAAGTATTGGTAAGGTGTAGTATATCGTGCTCTTCTAATAGAATGTCTTATGTTTAGAATGGATTATCGGTTTTGGAAAGGAAGGTCACAGAGAAAATGTTCAATTTTCATCATATCATATGAAAGATATATGCAATCAACAAGATTGATGACCGTTGATGTTGAATTAAATCACCTGCTGAAGTAATGTTTATCAGGTTTCTCCACTGTAAAAGTAGTCTTCTTCCCCTTTTTTTCATAATACTCATTGGAAGTAACTACGCTGAGCTCAAACTAAGTTATATTCCTCCTCCTTTAGAGTAGAATAGCTGCATAATTTATTTTGAATTCTTCTGCATAGGATACTGTGTCTTCCTTCTTATTTGTTAATTTAGTCAATCATTTATATCAATATGGACTCATGGATATTTGTTTTGTATCTTGGGTAATATCTTGTATCTTTCTTTCATTGCCCAAACTTTTTCATCTTTGATCATTGGGACTTCTGTGTTTCTTTGACTGCTTTCATAAATGTTCATGTTTCTTCTAAGGTCTATTTTACTTCCTGGCTCCATATGCTCCAGGCTAAACTGCTATGTCCCCTGCCTGAGTCAGAAAATCAGTTATTTTTCCATAGATTCCCAGGTCCTTTCACCAGAAAGCAAAATCCAAGGTGCTAGGTACCACTGGGGTCTTGCTTCTTTTAGATTTTCTCTGGTAATTAAAAAAAAACAAAACAATTTAAGAAACTATATCCCGCAACTTAAAATAAAAAAACACAAAAAATTAAAAAGAGAAATCAATATCTGCTTTGGCAGTTTTCTTTTAATATGGATGTGTTCTGATATTTCTCTCTAATCTGCCTATTTCTGACCACTTAAATCTTTTAAATGAATTTTTTTCTCTGGACTGACTGGGTTATTGTCTCACTGTTTATGAAAATTAAATAAATAGATAATCTTCTGGTGGTGAGTGTATGTATAACAGCCTTTTTTCTTGTGAATCTTTAATTCAGAAAGCTATAGTCCCCACTTAAGCATCTGTATTAGCCTTTTCTACTCACCTGGACTTCCTGTACTCTCCAAGTTTCACGGGGAGTAAAAACTCAACATACCTGTTGAACTAACTTTTAAACACAAGAGAATCATGAATAGAGAAGAAGAACTTCCAGAATTATGGAATAGGGGCTTCAAAAATAATCTCCTCCATTAAAACAAAGAAAATACTAGCAAAATTTGACAAATTATTAGAATTCTGCAAATTAATCCAAAACTTTTAACAATTCAATAAGTTTTTAGGGAAAAACAACTGAATTGTGGTACTAATACTGAGCTTTGTGGCATTTTAACTTCCCACATTCTTATCTGCCTTGCTCTGTGGTACCCTTGAAAACCAGTAGGCTTACAATCACAATAGCTTTGAAGACAGCAGCCATGTAGTACTAGTGAAAACAGAACAATTTGGAGCTCACCGTGTGCCCCAGCTGCAGACCTGCCTGTGGGCACTCTGAAAAAACTACATTCACAGGGCTTACTTTTATCTGATCTGACTCAGAACCTTTTAGGTGGCGAAATCTCTATCCTCTAGAATTTGACAAAAACAACCAGAGGCAATGTTTAACATCAGAGCTGATTTAAATGGCTATTGCAATTGAGATAAATAAGAGGCTGATAGAATGTGTTTTAAAAATCTGGCATTTAGCTGTTAATAGGCAATTTTGAAAAGTGTTTATTTATTCTTGGATATTCACATGGCTGTATATATGTGCAGAGCTGAGGATATGTCTAGAAAACACATGAGAAGACTTTATCTCTCATTTTAGCTGAACTTGAGATTCTGTGCAAGCAGGAAGGGAGGGTTTAGACAGAATTGCAAATTGTCTGCCATGTATGGCACAACATGCACACAAGGCTCCCAGCAAAGAGTGGAAGACTTAGCATTTTAAGGCATTTGAGACAATATCTATCAAATTAGCTGGCCAGTAAGAAATTTGCCCAGACAATTCAATGACTGGACAACCCAAAGAATATGGACTTTCAAAATTAGTCCAGGCCGGGTTCAGTGGCTCAGCCTGTAATTCTGCATTTTGGGAGGCTGAGGTGAGTGAATTGCCTGAGCCTGTGGGTTCGAGACCCACCTGGGCAACTTGGCGAGACCTCATCTCTACAATAAACCAAAAAAATTAGCTGGGTGTGATAGTGTACGCCTGTAGTTCCAGCTACTTGGAAGGCTGAGGCGGAAGGATTGCTGGAGCCCAGCAGGTCGAGGCTGCGGTGGCCGGGAGCTGCCATTGCACTCCAGTATGGGCGACTGAGTGAGACTCCAAACCAAAAAAAGTAAAAATTAGTACAAACCAAAATTAATGACTAAACAAACAAGCATGAACAAAAGCAACAGCCAAAATCTGCATTTGCTAGTGTTTTCCAGAAAAACAAAACCAGTTGCATGTATTTATATGGAGAAATTTACTTTAAGGAATTGGCTCACATGGGAGTTGATAGGGTCAACATTTTTTCAGAGCATCTTGGTAGACTAGAGACCCAAGGAGGAGCTGATATTTCAGTGTTAAGTCTGGAGACAGACGTGACAACCAAGATACACAAAATATTACCACTGGATACTACTAATCAAATATGTATAATGGGCAACGTCCTGGGTGATCACATATTTGATGCCTTAGAATACTTTTGTGAAACTGAGTGTAATGAAATTGGTTCATTTCTCTTAATTACAGTGAACAAGTGGAAAATGAGCTCAAGGATTAGATTATCTTTAAAAAAAAAAACCTGATTTGAGCATTTAAAAATGTAGTTACTAGAGTTAGCATGCACACTTTCCTGAAATAGACAATATGTAAATCTTTTTTTATTGTGTACAACGTAATGCTGTAATTTTTTTTTTCCAAACTGCTCCTCCATTGTTTTACAATAAAACCCCACAAACTTGGAACCTGGAGCTTCAAACAGTAGAGCTTATATAATCATTTGCTGTCTATTCCTAAAGTAATTACAAAGATGTGCTGGCTTTTTGGTATAAAGCTGGAAAGGCTAAAAATATATATCCTAGTTGAATCTGGCACATAAATTCCAGTGTATGTTTGTTAAATGTACCGAAAAGAAAATAATGTAACTTTCTCTTACTACATATAGAAATCACAGCAAAGGAAGAAGAATGATTTTGTATGATATAAAGTATATTCTACAGAATCTTTTTTCAAGGAAACACAACAGAATTAATTATTCGGTAATAATAAACATAGATTATTTAGAATTATTTGATGTATAAAAGGGTTGCAGTTGAATTATTAATTACTGAGATATAAATGCTTTCATAAACACCAGAGTACCAAAAAATGTATACCTACTCTGAGAGATGTTATCTATGTATTACTTTTCAAAATTGAATTCAATTATGGTAGTAATGTGTAGTATGACGTTCACTCAGAAAATGGCATTAATCAAATGAATGCTAGCATTACTATGCAACAGGCAGGACAGCCAAAGAAAATGGCAGAAGGATGGTTGTTGTTTGAGGAGTGCAAGAATATTTTGAAATGTTATTTGAAATTTGAGAGAATTTTGGAGGTACAAGGACAATGGAGGTGTGAGTATGGAACAGAACCTCCAACACACCTAACTGTTGCAAGCACTTGTGATAAGTTTGAGACACTTGGTACTGTGTGCGATGTGTACAAGGGAAGATTTGGGAGGCCTTACACAGCAACAAGTCCTGCTTCTTCTGCTATGGTGTTGGAGCATTTACATGCTCGCCACAGAATTCTACCAAACAATGTGCACCTCTTATAATTGCAGGACTCAAGCATGACTTGTATTCATCTTTTCTGATTGGTACATATTGAGTATTAAAATTTTAATACAGTTTCCTTTCTTAAAATGCATATACATTTTTTGGCACCCTCTGTATTTTGTTCTTAAGTAAATTAAATATTTCAAAAATATTTCATCCCAAGACTTCTGTTTTGTCAAGCTGTTTTTCTTTTTATCACATGTTAATGTTTAAATTTCAGAACCCACTCAAGTTCTACTTTTAGATTTGGATCAGTGAGGATTTTCTTTATCATTTCCACTATTTTTCTTTAAGGAAAAAAATAAATAACCCTGGTAAAATCAAGTACAAAGATTGTATTTGTGAAGCCAGAGTGCATAATATTCTCTTCCAGCATATTAGATGTAGGAGATGGAATGGACTTTAGAAAAAATCTAAATCATCAGTCTTATTACAGATTTGGATCCAAGGAGGCAAATTGATTTTCCCACAGATAGACAGCATGCTGGCATGCAGGCCTGAATGAGTTGATGCCCTTGACTCCCAAAGCAATGTCTTCTTTCTACATCTCTCTGCTAAATCAAAAAGGGACCCTCCATGGAAAAGTACTATTTTTTTTCAAATTCAAACGTGTGCTATTACTGGATTAAAATAGCATATAATGCCATCTACCACATTTTAAAAATACTTACCATTTTGTATTTCTTTAATTTTTTTACCCTAAGCAATGCATATTTGATGGTTAGGGTAACTATGTAACTTAACATCCAAACCAGCACACTTTATTAAAGTTTGAGGCTGTTATAATTACAATGAGATGAAAAGAAAAAAGGTCACTCTATAAAAGAATGGATAATAAAGTTAAGATGTCAGAAAGCATAATGAAAAAGCAACTACTTCATTCCTATTTTGATCTAGACTTAACCATATTTTGAATTGTATCATTACAGATACTTTTTTTTGCAAAAATGCATCAATAATTTCTGTAGTCTGCCTTTACCAGTAAATGATGTATCAAGAATAATGTCTCAGTAAATAAGTATTTATGTATACTTAACTTTTTAATGAGTGCTTAACATTAAATTGTCACACTTACAACTGGCCTGGTCATGTTCAAATAGAGAACACATTGTGTACCTAAGTCACCATACTTCGGGCAAGATGGCGATGGGGCAGCATGGTCTGTGAGACCCTCCATGAGAGAGAACACACGTAAAGACTCTAACTCTCTTCCACGGGCAGCAGCTCCCATCTTCGGCAGCCTGCTCTTCACAGGGAGCTCAGCCACTGTCACTGCTCAAACATCATGGCAGTCTGGGCCACCGCTGCAGCTGTAGATCCTGCCGTCGTGGCCATTGCCCTGCCCATGCTTGAGGTGACCCATGACTTCGGACTGTGAAGCCCCTGCAGGCACAATCTACTGAAATTGCTGCCACCAGGGCTGCCGCTGCCACCGCCATGCCATACCATGCCATGCCATGCCCTTCCATGTCCCTCACCTGGAGCAAGGCTCATGGAGCTCCTTTGTGTACCAGGAGGTGGCTGCCATCACTGTGGCTACCAGCTACTGTCGACCGCTACCTCTCATCCTGGTTGCCAATTTGCAGGCTTCAGAAGCTGCAGATAAAGATCAACTAGAGTGGTGAGATAGCACCACCTGCCTGGGATCCAAGGTAACACCAAAAGGGGAATGACAGAAGTTTTTCCCCCTTGATAAATAGACAAGGCCAGATTTGAGTAATAGACTGGGCAGGGAGCCCAGATGTGAACTGTCCTTCACAGCAGGCAAGGGGCAAATAACCCTAACTGTGAACAAAGCTACAAGCCTGCAAAAACAGCTAGAAATCAGAGCTGAAAGGACATTGGACTTGAAGGAAGTCTCAGAGTGTGCTTGGTTGGTTCTGTTAGTTTACTGATTTAATCTATTCCTTTTCTTTTCTTTTTTTATTTCTCTGTAAACCCCATCTTCGTATAGCGGAATAGCACACCAATAAGGAAGTTGGTTAAATTGTATGTTAGCATCATTGCATGTTTTAGTTTTTTTATATGGTTGTTGGTTAGTTTGTAGTCATGGCTAGCGTTTTTCTTTTTATTTGTTTCAGTGTTTGTGTCTCTTTTCACTTGTTAGTTGGTATGCTCATCTGTTTTCCCTCTTACTCCTCTCTCTCTCCACAACCCTCTTACCCCCACTGCCTGCTCTATTCTCTTCCCCCTGTTAACCTCATATTGCTTTCAGGGAGTAAACCTACAACCCCACTGCATGGACAGATTCCAAGGCAGTGGGAAGTGGGTTTCAGATTATCCACACACCTGTCAGCAGACACTGGAATCTGCAGGCAGACTTTGAATCACAGCACCCACCTTAATTAAATCTCAAAACTACAAAAAGGATTGCCCCCAACCTACAGTCCAACTCCAGAATTGAGCAAAGCAAGAGGAAATACATCAGGAAGAATAGGAGATTGAACAAACAGAAGTAAAAGCAACTCCTCCATCTCTGAATAACAGAATTAAAGAAGATAGGGAAGTGGAAGGAAGGAAAAAGTAGGGAGGAAAAATCTGCACAAATGAAGAAAACCAAAAGAAGAATATAGGTCTCACACAGACCCCTGGGAGGTCAGACACTGAGAAAACAGACTT